>JANHFP010000703.1:121724-138283 GCA_032468135.1 Calamaria suluensis | reverse complement strand
ATGATTTAAATGTAAAGAGAGCCTCCAGGGATCACATCAGAGTCGTGCGTCTGAGGCTTTTCCCACCTTCATTTTAAAAGCATATATTCTATCTAATCCGGCAAGTACTTGCTTTTAAAATGAAGGGGGGAATTGCAGCTAACTGCTGTGATCCTGGGAGTCTCTAATTTAACCTAGCAAACACTTTGGGGAAAAATCAGGGGTGGGTGGGCAAAAAGAGCCTCGGCCGTTTCTTGGGACCGAATCTGGGAAGCGCTCGTAACCGCTGAGTTTCTCGGACCGACTTTCTCGGACGGGGACCGAGCTCTTTGGCGTCGGAGACAATGGGAACAGCCTAGCGGACGCCTTGTCGGGGCAGAAGAGTGATGGGCGCGGGTATCCCGATGGAGGCGAGCGATTTCCCCGGGGACGCCGCTCCTTTTCTCCGGCGCCGCCTCCGCTGCCCCCCTCCCTTGTTTGTCTCCGCTGGCAGCTGAGCCGTTAATAACAACAGCGCTTAGACTTATATGCCGCTTTATTGCCCTCTGTGAGCGGTTTACAGCGTCAGCACATTGCCACCCCCAACTGGCTCCTCATCGGGTCTTCTATCCGTTGGCCTCCCTGTTTTACTCCCCCCCCCCAAAAAAAAAGCTCCCGTCGGCGCGGTCCTGGCTGGGCTGCAGGTGGAAGGGGCTGGGGGCTTCCCGAGAAGTGGAACTGGCCGCTGGCGTCGTGTTCGCTCGCAGCCAAGCCGTCCTTCCGACGCTCGTAGCTGGTTGAAACGTTCAGCTTTGCCGCCTTCAGCGGTTGTAGCCTGCCTGTGCTCCCGGAGGCTTCCTTGGCAAAGCGGCGTGGTTGGGGCTTGCGAGGCCTTCGCTTTCGGTAGGTGATGCGGTCGGTGATCCTGTCGAGGCCACTTCCCTTGTTTTAACGGTGAGGATGGTGCAGACGCCCAGAAATGCTCTTCTTGCCAGGCCCGAGATCACTTTCTCTTGAATGTGGAAAGTTATTTTGGACGCTCTTGGTGGATGGGCATTTCTGGAGAAAACGCTCTTTCTCTGTGCTTCACCTGGTTGATTGTTTTCTGTTAAAAAACAACAACTAAAGATAAAGTTAAAATGTACAAAAATACACAATCTCTCAAGGGTAAATTTAAAGGCTAAAGGTTGTATTTACTAGTCTATTAATCTGAAATAAATCAAGAAATACAACCTATTTTTAACTGGATTCCAAGCAATTTTACTTCTAGCTGCAGTTAAAGTATATATGTTGTTATAAAATGTATTGTGAAGTGCAGCTGCATAGGTGTTCCCAAACTTATTCCCAAACTTATTAGTGCAGTGTTGCCTGAAAACTGTACATTGAATGATTTTGAATAAATGTCTTTTTATAGTTACATAATGGTGGCTCAGCGGGTAAGATAGCTGAGCTTGTTGATTGGAAGGTCGGCAGTTCAGTGGTTTGAATCCCTAGTGCCGTGTAATGGGGTGAGCTCCCTTTACTTGTCCCAGTTTCTGCCAACCTAGCAGTTTTGAAAGCATAATACAAGTAGAAAAAATAGGGACCACCTTCGGTGGGAAGGTAACAATGTTCCATGTGCCTTTGGAATTTAGTCATGCCGACCACATGACCATGGAGACGTCTTTGGACAGTGCTGGCTCTTTGGCTTTGAAACAGAGATGAGCACCGCCCCCTAGAGCCGGAAACGGCTGGCACATATGTGCAAGTGAAATCTTTACCTTATAGTTACATAATAAGATACAACAATGTTAGGTCATGTCTTGCTTCCTTATATCTTTGTTTACAACTAGAAGATGATAATTAGACTGAACATAGGTTGACAAACTTGTCTGAATCATATGTGTTTTTTAATTTCATTTTTAGTAATGTAATAAGGTAAGGATGTGGAACTCCAAATACGTCATTGGTAGCATAATTCAAGAATGTATAAATTTCATAAATCACATTAATTCACATATATTTGGAAAATAACAAATTGACGCATAATCTTGTTAAGATAGAGGAATTATTTATATCGGATTGTACAAATTAAGTAGGACTCGTTAAGCATTTTTAGCTATTTATTTTTTATTCCTTCCTTTTAAAAAAATATTTTGGTCAATTCAAGGCAATAAAGTTTCATGGTTGTACAATCTCTACTTAAATACTGTTTCAAGTTATGACTTAGTCCACAGTTTCTCACTGTGGTCCCTTTCAAACGTTATATTATTTTTATAATATGTTTTATGTAATTGTTACTGATTTCACACAATTTCAACTAATATATTTTTGTAGAAAATAAAAGGAAAAATGCTATGTTAATTCACTGAGAACAATTACACATTTACATTAAGGGTTTTTTCTGTTTATTATTTATTTATTTATATAATTTATTTAAGACTCGAGGCGGTTGACAGCAAATTAAAAACACAATATACAATTTAAAATAATTAGATTGGGCTATCCTTACTAAAACCAATTTAAAAATTCAATTAAAATTCAGTTAAAAATTAACAGCTAATTTTATATTTCAATTTAAAACCCCCATTTCAAAATCCCCCCATGGTCACCCCAGACCAGCCTGCCGGAAGAGCCAGGTCTTTAGCTCCCGACAAAAAGATCTTAGGTCAGGGAGTTTGTACATTTTAGCTTCTATATTTTACTAATTTAATACTTTTATATATTACCCCATCTACATACTTTAGGACAAGGGTGTCAAACTCAAGATCCACGGCCTGGATCCAGCCTGTGGGGTGCTTACATCTAGCTCGTGGGGCTGGCCTGGAAATATTAAAGGACTGTCCCATGGTGCCTCTGCCAGCCAAAATGGGGCACGCCCCCCCTGCCCATTTTTGGCCAGCAGAGTGCTGCAGGAGGCGTTCGCCCTCTCCTGGCCTGTGGAGAACTACAATGCTGATCTGGTCCTTGAAGAAATCAAGTTCAACACCTCTGCTATAGGATATTTATATTGAGCCTCGCCATTTTTAGTAACAGCCAATTCATATTACAAATTTAAAACATAAAATTGATGGGTTGAAATGAGGTCCTTAGTACTCTGAGCTTGGTTATTTTCTTGCAGATCATTATCCAATGAAGGTAAAATCTCAAAAATGGGCATTTTAGTGAGGGCTCTGATACACTCACTCTAGTTGTGAAGCAATAATAATTGAAATTCTTCTGGTCTTTTGAAAATGTGGCTGTTCTGAATTGTCTTTGGAACTCGATGCTCTAGAACAAAAATATTGTGGCAAAAATATTAATGTAATGCAATGCAGCACAATGCAACACACACAAGACAATATATAACTACTGTAATTTTATATTTATTATATTTTATATTATTACTGTATTGTCTGCAGCCATTCCTTTTGTACCACATAGAATAAGTTTTACTAATGTGGTTTATAAACTTATAAATACCGTGTTTCCCAGAAAATACAACCTACCCTAAAAAGAAGCCTTAGCCTGATTTTCACGCCTGTGCGTAATATAAGCTCTATCCTAAAAATAAGCCTAGTTAAGCCCCTCCACCATCTGATTGTACAAGGTGAGGCAAGGCGCAGGTATAAAACTCAATGGCACAATACACCATGCAGCTTCCTGCCACAAGTAACTGCACCAGTCTTGCTGGTCCTTACTAGATTGGCTCCACTGGTGCAATGAGCCTCATGGCATCCTCCCGAGAATTATTTCATTGGTGTAACCCAAGCTCCAGTGTCCCAGGAGCAGCAGGGCCAGGAGACAGGGAGGCCGGAGGCTGGGATATGTGGAGAGCTTGGGGTGTTGCGGCTGCAGGCAAGTATACAGTGGGTCAGAAGACGGAGCTGGTGGTAGCAGCAATCTCGTCGGCCCCTGCGCTCGTTGACTCCTGCATATCAAAAAAAATAAGACCTCCCTGAAAATAAACCTGGGTCTTATTTTGAGGGAAACATGGTATATATCAGTGATGGCTAACCTTTTTACCATTGCGTGCCAAAATTGGTGGGTGCCTGGAGGGGTTGTGCGTCCATGTGCCCACACCCATAATTCAATATGCACCACCCTCCTTAGAAAGGCTCTGGAGCCTGGGGAGAGTGAAAAATGGTCCTTCCCCACACCTCCAGGCCTTCCAGACGCTGGAAACAGCCTCTTTCCTAACTTCTGATGGGCCCCGAAGGCCCAAAAATCAACTGGCCAGTACCTGCATGTGCATCAGAGCTGAACTAGGTGTGCCCACAGATATGGTTCTATGTGCCACCTGTGGCACCCATGCCATAGGTTCGCCATCACGGGTATATACCTGTGCTGTATATAGTTTGGATTTCCAAAACAACTCTTAATATTTGTAAAGCTATAAAATGTGAAAGAATAGTAAGGGATGTTGTTTGTTCCTTAGGAACTTGTTGGTGATGAATCTCCAGGAAGACAAAAAGAAAATCAAGAACCAGATCCTACATATGAAGAAAAAATGGTAGGTATTTTGAATTGCAATGTAGGTGATTACTTCAGGAGTTGACAGTTTGGTTCATGTACTGGACAGCCAAGCATCTCAAACTTGGACTGATCTATCAAATAATCTTGATACTTTGTCAATGTAATTTTGGTTTATTTTTGAAGGCTTTTAAGAGTGAGAATAGAAGAGTTTGTTTCAAAGAAGCTATCTCCTATTCATACTCTTAAGTTTCCTTCAAAGTCTGTTGACATTCCCCACCCAGTCTTTAGCTACATAATTTCTAGCAGTGTCATGGTAATCAAAAGGCTTCCTTGACTGCACCAAAGATTGGATGCTAAATTATGGTATTTTCTGGTTTTGCCCGACTTTATAATTGATTTTCAAATGTTATAAACTAGTTTTATAATTTGATTTTTTTTCATATAAACTTTCTTATTTTCTTGTTAATCTTTACAACTTTATTGCAGCAAACCGATCGATCAAACAGATTTGACTATCTGTTGAAACAGACAGAATTGTTTGCACATTTCATTCAGCCTGCTGCTCAGAAGACTCCAACTTCCCCCTTAAAAATGAAACCAGGACGACCAAGAATAAAAAAAGATGAAAAACAAAATCTGTTATCTGTTGGAGAGTGAGTATCAATAGAGTCATATTTATTCTGAAAATATGTCATTGTAAAATATTTTAACGCCTTTGACGATGTGCAAAGGTCATCATGCAACTAAATAAATGTGAAACACAAAGATAGATCATAATTGAATACAAATATGTAGACCCTAGGGTAGATTGTATTTAAATTATCTGGGGAGATCTACGTTTGATGAGAGGGGCCATATATGTGAATAGCATATAGCTTATAGTGCTTTGGAGCCCTTTCTAAGTGGTTTACGGAGTCATACTGCCATTGTACTAACCTCAGAAGAATGGAAGGCTGAGTCAATCTTAAAATGGTCAGGATTGAACTCCTGGCAGTCAGCAGAATTAGTTTGCAACACTTGAATATTTCCAGAATCAAATGGAATTGCAGATTTTAGTTCCGTTTCTGGTTTACATGATTGAAACAAGATTGAAAGTAAACCATTTTCTAGTTTACTTGTTTGGCAATGTGCTGTGATGAGATTTCATCCTCTTTTAATGACCCCATAATCCCTTGCTAGGTGGAGTCTGGGCAGTGGAATGGAGCTGAGTGTTTACTAGTTGGATACCCGTCCTGTCACCATCTGTGATGAGATTTGATACTTTAGAAATAGAAAAACAGCCAATACTTCCTGAAAACCACATATGAAGTATTTGCCTATATAGAAGAACCATACAGAACACAGTATAGTTGTAATTCATAGTAGTTGTTACGGGAAATATGTTATGTAATAGGGAAGCAGGAAAAAGCTTAAGAATGGAGAATGAGCCAATGGCATCTTGCACTGTTAATAATTGCCTCTCACTCTCACGTTATGAATTCTTTTAATGGGTTTTTTTTAATCTTCAGACCTCAGATAATTGAATTTTTATTATTTTTTTTTTACTTCTTCCCACAACCAAATATTTTCCAATAATTTACTTGAGTTTTTAGGGATTTCATGAATCCTATTACATAAATCTTTTCAACATGTATTGGATTGGAAAGTATAAAAAGTTGTGATGGATACATTTTTCATTCAAATAAGAATTTAGCTAAGCAGCTTGTAATAGTTGTTCAATGTAAAAATTTGGCTTGTTTTGGAATATACAATAGTTAGCTGTTTATTTTCTTAACATTTCCATTGTTCCTAGCTATCGCCATCGTAGAACTGAACAGGAAGAGGATGAGGAGCTTTTAACAGAAAATTCAAAGACTACTAATGTATGCACTCGATTTGAAGAATCTCCATCCTGTATGTAATACTTTTTGTTGTTTATATGATTATATATTTTGGGAACTACCCAAAATTAAAAGTTTTGATACTTTGCTCATTTAGCAAAGCTAACATTCAATAGTATTCACATATTTGCCAATATTATCCAGCTTAAATTAATATATTTTAAATGTTATATGTTTCCTTTCAAAACAGGAGTCTTCCTAGAACAGATTAGAAAATATTCACGTTGGCATTTCGAATAAAATTTTGCATGTGAACTTTTAAATATTCTTATTCTGCCATTATGTTCTACTTTTTTAATTCATTATATCCAACTTTTATTAGAAGAAAATTATTTTTTAAGCAGTATGATTTTTCTAGTGAAAAATGGGAACATGTTTTAAATTTTCTACAACAAAATATATTTCCAGATTGGATTCTAAATTGAGCATCAAACCTATCTCTTTTAGAACTACTACAGAGAAGTTATGTGCAAGCTAAATCCACACCCAATTAAATATGTGTGTAATAGAGAGAAATTTCAGGTTTTCAAGTTACAGTTTTAAAATATATGTTCTCATGTGTGCTCAAAACTGTTTTTCCTCCTTAATTTTGAATGTGTACCCTGTATAACGCAAATTGCGTGATTTGTTGTTTGCTACTTCATAATGAACACTTCAGTGGAGTGTCTGAGGAGTGTCATTTCTAGTGTCTGAGGACATAGAGTTAATCTGTTCTGTTAGTGGGAGGGAAGTTACACACCTTTCAAAAAAGATTGCTAATAACTACAAATATTGTATCTAATAACTTACCCTGATTTGAAAGGGTTTGTTTATCTTCTTGTCAAGATATATTAAAATGCCATGATAATTTGTTTTCATAAGTGTATGGCATTTCTTTTCAAATAGAAAATAAACAACATTGTCTAGTTTTCTATTGATTAATCTTTGTAGAACAGTCAGTTTTTAATTCATTTGTGCTCTTCCTGTTTCTGATGTTGGTTAGCATTTTGTTTTGCAAATATTGCAACTAGTTGGTAGACATAAAAAAAATCATGAGTTACCTATGAATTTGCTTTGTATACATTAAATTTAGTCATAATGTCATAACATTTTGCATTTAGTTCTGTTGAGAATATAGTCCTTTCTCCTGCGGCATTGGAATACTTTCTATGAAGAAAATAAGAGGTGACTTTAAATTTATTATTTCTTGTTTTTGCTTCTTACTGCAGATGTGAAATGGGGAAAATTGCGTGATTATCAAGTCAGAGGATTGAACTGGCTCATTTCTTTGTATGAAAATGGCATCAATGGTATTTTAGCAGATGAAATGGTATGCAGAAATCTGATTTTATTTAGAATTAAAATGAAAATTAACATTTAATTTTAATTACTACAAGCATGTCCAGTTTCTTTTTTTTTGAACTGTTACTAAACTTTGAAATTGGTTATAAATTGTATAATAGCATGAAATACAAGTCACAGTGAATTAATTCAAAATAGAATAAGAGCAGAATATTTTTATATCAAAATATAGGCTTTCTGGTTGTAGCTTTTCTAGTCAGTCCTGTCCCAATATAAAATGATACAGTTGTAAAAAGCCTAATAATAGCAGATATATGTTCAGATATTTTTTTTAAAAAAAAGTTTTTTTTTAATTCGAGTGGTAGTTGGATAGGTAAAATATTTCTTCTTAGTCCTGACTAGTGGTATTAAACCTAGATATTTGGTTTTATGAAGGTTGTGAAGGTTTTCTATCTTGAGTAGAATTATTGTCTAAGTTAGTCTTTTGTTTTGGAACAGTTACTGTAAAGTCTATATGAATTGCAGAATGTTTTATTTTATGTTCTGGAGTTGTTCTGGGTTTTATATTTTGAGCATGATATATCATGCAGGTTGCAGTGCTATTTTCTTACTTAGTTAAAATTCTGAATGTATAATGTTTTTATTATAAAGGATAATATGCTAGTGATAACAGAGTAGCATAGTTTTGAATGTTGATTTAACTAGAGATGGTCGTTTATTTGAAACTAGGCTTTCTGATCACAGAGAAGCGCATCCTAAGAAAATTAACAATTCTTAATAGCACTTTCAGGAAGAATTTATGATATGGGATAACAATATATATGTTTACACAATCATACTTTTTCTAAATTTAATATATTGATACATACAAACACACACAATTCCAAGATGGATAAAAGACAGCTGGCTTGATTAATGCGTAAAATTGCATTTAGTTGTTGCTGAAATCTGCCTTTGAAAACTCAATGTACATGCACTCCTAAACACACGCACACACACACATTTATGTATGTATTTATCTGCTCCCTGAAACAAATTAACTTTTTGTGTATATACATTGTTAACAGGGTCTTGGAAAGACATTGCAAACAATTTCTCTTCTTGGGTACATGAAACATTACAGGAACATTCCAGGTCCTCATATGGTATTGGTTCCCAAATCAACTTTGCATAATTGGATGAATGAGTTCAAGAGATGGGTGCCAACTCTTCGAGCAGTATGTCTGATAGGTGATAAAGACCAGCGTGTGAGTATGAATTCAAGTGTGTTTCTCTACTAGTCATATATATGTTTAGTGACAATTAGCTTATCCTGCCCATAGCAAAGTACTGGGGATTGGTAACTGAAATTTCATATGGATAGTGACAGCCATTAAGTATGACATCATTTAATGATTTTCCTGCTGGCTTTTCCATTGACTTTGGTTGTCAGAAATAGGTTTTGAAAAATGCATTTGGTGATCACATGCTAGATGCTGTGACAGTTGTAAACTCCTGTTTAAAAAGTGCCTGAATGGCAGTCAGTGGCTGGAGAGGTTTTGTGATGGTCATAAAGTTAAGTTTCAGCACCATCACAACTTCAACTGATCAATTGGCAGGAAAGTCACTAAGGTATACCCATGTCCTACAGTATTGCACTAAGCTATAAATGTTATGGAATACTTTGAAGTTTCTTAACAATTATATGTCTCTTTGACAAATGCACTTTTGCCAGGAGATGTGGTGGCACAGTGGTTAGAATGCAGTATTGGAGGTTAACTTTGCCCACAGCTAGGAGTTCAATCCTGATGTCTCAGGGTTGACTTGGCTTTGCATTTTTCCTAGGTCAATAAAATGAGGACCAGATTGTTGGGACAGTATGCTGACTTAGTAAACTGTTAGACAGCACTGTAAAGTACTATGGAGCAGTATATAAGTTCTTTTGCTATTGTTATTTTATGCAGCAATACTGCAACTTCGTGTACAGTATTGGAAGTTAAACTGAAATCTATTTCTAGCTGGCATAAATGCTTTAGATAAGTATTGCCATTTTTAGAATTGGCTACTTCAGTTTCTCAGCTGGCTTTTTGAATTTTATTTATGGTTGTTTAATTGGCAGATTTTTATAATTTAATCCTGTTTATCAAAATAAGGAAATATGCTGTACTTTTTATTGATTTTCAGTTTCCACAGCAATTAAATCAAATTGCTTTTTTACATTTTAAATGTGTGTGGTTAAGTCTTCTGTTTGTAAGGAAAATGATAACTTTGCAGCATAATTAAAATAAGTTTATTTAAATATATGTCAAGTGTCAAAATAAAATTTTGCAAAAATTAAGGCTGTTGTAGTATCATTGTTTAAAGTCTTCTGTTACCACAACAGTGTTCTGCCAGATAGGAATTATTATTCAATTAAAATTTAAAAATAAACATAAGGGTGCTTTTTTTTAGTTTCTTGATTTAATTGTTTCTAATTAAAGGAAATTTATTAAAGGAAATTTATTGCTGTTTATTAATTATAAATTAGTTAACATTAGGACTGATGATTATTATTTGTAAAACAATATACCTTATTCCTGACATGACCTGGTAGAAAACCTGGTGAGAAAGCTGATGTGAATTTTTGAATTAGCTATTGGCAGAGTTACAAATTACCCAGAGTTTATACTTCTGTATTAAACCCTGAATTTCTCCAGTACATTAAGATTATATTATGTAATTTTATAGGGAACAAGTGGTAACAGATTTGAAATTATCAGGGTCACACGTGGATGTTTTTAATAATTGCCATAAAATACACATTATGTGGTATAATAATGATTTTTTTTTAAAAAAAAATTTCAATATTTTCTCTCATTAAGGCTGTTTTCGTGAGAGATGTTTTGCTGCCAGGAGAATGGGATGTGTGTGTAACATCATATGAAATGCTCATTAAAGAGAAATCAGTATTCAAAAAATTTAACTGGAGATACCTAGTTATTGATGAAGCCCACAGGATTAAAAATGAAAAGTCAAAGGTAATTTTAAATATTCCAGTTAGGTAAGAATTTAAATTTTGTAGATTCCTTTCTTGTCAGATGTTTATAATAATTCTTTTTCTTTCAGTTGTCAGAAATTGTGAGGGAATTCAAGACTACAAATAGGTTATTACTAACTGGAACACCATTACAGAACAACCTACATGAACTGTGGGCACTTCTTAACTTTTTATTGCCAGATGTCTTTAATTCAGCTGAGGTAATGTATGAAAATATTTGTAATGTTTAGTGGTATCTTAATTAACAAATATGGCGGAATGAAAGATTATATGACATTTATGTGGATGATGTGATTGGTAAGCAGTTTGTGGGTGAAGCCTCAGTGAACCTGATCTAAATAATCCTATCCCAATTGCTAATAGAAGTAGGAGAATGATCATCATTTGGAAAACTAATTAAAAGGGTACTTGGGTAGTAGTTTGCCTGTTTTGATTAAGAAGCATTTCTCTTCAAGTATAAATATTTTAAATAACAGCAACAGTTATGTAGGAATTAGTTGAATTCAATGAGATGACAACAACGATAATAATATAATAATGTCAACAGCAGATGTGACTGGTACTGTGAGCTGTTCAATATGAAACAAATATTTAAAATTGAAAATAAAATATTTTTTATAAAACTGTTAAAGCATTTGAAAAAGAAGCATTTCTAGCAAGGTAGAAAATAACTATAATTGATGGTGGTTATCTTCGTAAGCATAACTTTTCAATTCTGTAGAGTATATGATGTCCAGAGACTAATGCTGTTTGTGTCTCTGTTTTGCAGGTTGGAAATCAGTCTTACATTTAGTGCTATTTCAGTTTTTTCCCACTGATAGCTAGATTTAATTTATAAGGTGGAAATCAAATAATGGCTTTAGTAGATCTTAAAAATCATTAAGAAGGATTGTTGTGTTATCTATAATCTATATGTCATACAAAATTATAGATAATGTGAGAAGAGTGGGGGGTATGTTCATTTATTTCATATATGTTGACATGAATATCAGGCAACAGGAATTATCCTAGGAGCATTCCTATGTTCTTAGAGCAAGAAATTGGAATAGAATTGAGACATATATCTGGAAAGCTAGAGCTGAAGATAATAGTTAAATTATTCTGTTTGTATTTAATAAATGTGCGGGCAATGAATGGTATATCAAATGCTGATTTATTGGTAGTGATATATTTGATTATAAAGCATGTTTTTAATGCAGGATTTTGATTCATGGTTTGATACAAACAACTGTCTTGGGGATCAAAAATTAGTAGAACGGCTTCATATGGTGAGTTTCTTTTAAAAAATGAACTAACTTTGGTCTATTTTTACTACATAGCTCTCACTCTGCAATATCTCTATGTATTCTACCTGGAAAGTAATAAAACATGCATTTAAACTTCGCTTGAGATTCCGTTGGTGCAGATACTGCAACATTTCTCAATTCCAGACATAATAGCATAAATAGTTTCATGGACATTAGGACTATAATTTCCTCTGTTTCTTTCCAGAAATGTTAGATAATAGTTGAGGCTTCTCCAGCTACATGCTGAACCACAATTAGATATAGCGTCGAAAGCTGATACTTTTGAAAAATGAATTAATTCAGTACTACAAAATACAATTATTTTACTGTGTGATATTATTTATTATACTTGGCAGGTACTACGACCATTTTTGTTGCGTCGTATAAAAGCTGAAGTAGAGAAAAGTTTGCCTCCAAAAAAAGAAGTTAAAATATATGTTGGTCTCAGCAAAATGCAAAGGGAATGGTAGGTAATTAAAATTAGTATTTGAATATAACTTCTCTATGTTGCTGATTGCTTCTTATTAAATCTTGAAATATTTGCATTACATTAATGCAAGACTAAGAGCCTCAGTTGTCTTTGTCTTTCAATATAGGTACACAAGAATCTTAATGAAGGATATAGATATATTGAACTCTGCTGGAAAACTGGATAAAATGAGACTATTAAACATTCTTATGCAGTTACGGAAATGTTGCAATCATCCATACCTTTTTGATGGAGCAGAGCCTGGTCCCCCTTATACAACAGATATGCACTTGGTTACCAATAGTGGCAAAATGGTAGTTTTGGATAAATTGTTGCCAAAATTGAAAGAACAGGGTAACTATTTTATTTTATTGCTAAAAATCATAGGATAAAAATTAAGAAAACGTTCTCAATTAATTCTGTTTATAAATTATCTTCTGTCATTTGCTAAGTATATATTATAAATGTTAAAGGATTTATAATAGCTCCATTTATTCAGATCATGTGAGTATACTTATTTCAGTTCTTCATAAAATTTATTTAGAATAATTTATTTGAGTAACAATTTTTAAATTCTTTCTTCATGCAATAGGCTCACGAGTCCTAGTCTTCAGCCAGATGACAAGAGTGTTAGATATATTAGAAGATTACTGTATGTGGCGAAATTATGAGTATTGCAGACTTGATGGGCAGACACCTCATGATGAAAGACAAGTAAGCATGCAGAAACAGGAGGTTTATTTGTTTGTCTTTGCACTCAGTGTGAATTGACCAACTTTTTTTATTGTAGAATTCTATTAATGCATACAACGAACCTGGCAGTTCAAAGTTTCTCTTTATGCTGAGCACACGGGCTGGTGGTTTGGGAATCAACCTGGCTACAGCTGATGTTGTAATTCTATATGATTCTGACTGGAATCCACAAGTAGATCTTCAAGCTATGGTAAGCTTGATTAGTATGAAATCTTGCATTTAAATTTGACTTTTTCCCCCCAGGGATATTGAACATGCAGCAATATGCTTGCTTGTCTGCCTGCATTTTTGATAAAAGCTATTGTATTAAAATAAATTTTCTATGGTAATTATTGCATATTATTTTTAAGTTGTAAAGATTTAGACTTCTAAAGTTATTCCAGTGAAATGATATTTGTTCACCAATTGTGCATTGTTTATATTACAAAAATGTAATTTTTATTTTTTCTTTCCACATAGGATCGTGCCCATAGAATTGGCCAGACAAAAACTGTTAGAGTATTCAGATTTATTACAGACAACACTGTAGAAGAAAGAATAGTAGAAAGAGCAGAAATGAAACTTCGCTTAGATTCCATAGTTATTCAACAAGGTAAAAATGTTACACTGTTTTTAATACCATATAGGTTCAGTAAGCTAAATATATCCAAATTTGGGAAAAATGTATCAAAGTAAAAAATGAATGCTAAGTACTATAATACAAAAATATACCCAAAAAATATTGTCCATATATAAGCTTGATAGTTAAACAGTATATCTAGAATGTTGATTTAAGAATAGTTGATGTCATCATTTTAATTGTAAATAGTAATTGGAAGGAATCAAAACTTTTTTTCAGAGAGGTTGCAAGTCTTATCCACCAGCATCAGTTTTTATACATTTTAGATGAGGGAAGAAAAAAAACCCACAGTAAAAACATTCTGTTTAATATTGGAAAATAGTACTTAATATTCAAGATGAAAATTGGCATCACCTTTTTCTGGAATAGAATTACAAATTATAATTGAATATTAAAAGGTTGCTACTTAA
The DNA here is from genome assembly GCA_032468135.1 of Calamaria suluensis. NCBI lineage: Eukaryota > Metazoa > Chordata > Lepidosauria > Squamata > Calamariidae > Calamaria > Calamaria suluensis. The sequence continues at coordinate 124,177 of JANHFP010000703.1, read as the reverse complement.
AAAAAATTGTCAAATATTGTCACATAAATAAATATGCTTGGTATTACACCATTGTTTTAATCCTGGTCCAGCTTTTGGTACAGAAATATTTAAAAAAAAGCTTCAAAACAAGTTAAATGTTGTTGTATTAAAGAATTGCATGTTATGCCTATTTTAAAACCTTTTTTGTGAAGTTATCAGTCTCTTGAGAATATTCTCTTTTTATATATTTATATATACATAGGAAGACTAGTAGATCAGAATCTGAATAAATTGGGAAAAGATGAAATGTTGCAGATGATTCGACATGGAGCTACCCATGTCTTTGCTTCAAAAGAGAGTGAAATTACAGATGAAGACATTGACGGTATTTTGGAAAGAGGCGCAAAGAAAGTGAGTGGATATTAGGAATTAGTAGAAAAATTTATGCTAATCTTCTTAATTCCGATTTTATCAGAAAACCATGTTGACTATATGATTACTTTTGTTGATGATAAAGCAGATTGTTACAAAACACTAATTAAAATCTCTATGTAGACTGCGGAAATGAATGAAAAACTTTCTAATATGGGTGAAAGTTCACTCAGAAACTTTACAGTGGATACCGAGTCTAGTGTGTATAACTTTGAAGGAGAAGATTACAGAGAGAAACAAAAGGTAATGCATTTATTTCCCTTCAATATGTCAGTTAACTTTACTGTCCATTTACAGCTATGATGCTGCCGTACAATTTTCTAAAAGTACCGTATGTTGCAGATGGCATTTACGGAGTGGATCGAGCCACCTAAACGTGAAAGAAAGGCCAACTATGCTGTTGATGCTTATTTTAGGGAAGCTCTTCGTGTCAGTGAACCAAAAGCACCAAAGGTAAGTGTCATTGAAACTTGTTAAAATTAGAATAATTTGAGAAGGTTGTAAACCTATTTCTAAAATGTTTTATACACATCAGTATCCATATTGTATTGATGAAATTTTTGGAATGTAAACTATTCAAAGCAGATTTATATGTGCTTTGATCATACTTGTTTTCAACTATGTCTATTCAGACAGTGCTTAGACATAGAATAGAAAATGGCTTTCTTCCCTATAGATTCAGTTTTCAGTTCCTCTAAAAGAATAACATATACCAGTTCCATTCATTGAAATGCTTATTAGAATTTTCATATGTGTATATGTGTCTGTGAATATATGCTTTGCATTTTGTCATCATTTTTGCTCTTTTCTTTCAGTTTACCACTACATTGTTTTTTTTCTCTGTTTGTTTTGTAATAATAGCAAACAATGAAAATAAATCAAGCAGAATTGGAGGTTGCAGAAATTAAACCACTCGTGTATGGATTTCCTCAATTAATTAACAAATAAATACACTTATGTATTAATGGGGAGACACTTTTGGAGGGGGACAAATAGCATAAAATGGAAGTAGTTTGTATTTTATGTGGAAATTAAATGATGCTTAACCTCTGTTACTGAAGTGATTTTGATTATAGTGCAATGTGTTTTTTTTAAAGGCCCCACGACCTCCAAAACAACCTAATGTTCAGGATTTCCAATTCTTTCCACCACGTTTGTTTGAATTGTTGGAAAAAGAAATTCTTTATTATAGAAAAACCATTGGATATAAGGTATTAATCATCCATGTTTTGCTTTTTCAAGTTCTTAATATAATAAAATGTTTTATTAGTTTTACAATTTTTTTTGCAAGGGTAGGGTAAATGGAATACATAAATTTTGTAACAGCAAAGCGAGTGAGATTTTCCTTATACAAAATATTACAATATATATTTTACAAAATACAAAACATATTCTATCTTTCTTTGGTATACGTCCTGTCGCAGATTCTCATTCTAATAATTTTTTTTAAAAAAAGAGGGCAAACTTATTTATGTCTTAACTTCTACAAGCCGGAGATCCGAGTTGTTCTTTATATCTTAAAATTAAATTCATTTTTTGCTTTGAGATCTTAAATTCCACAATGCTGCCCCTCCCTCCCTCTCCCCCCAAAGAAGATCCGGCTTCTTCCCTGCCCCCCACTGCTCCTACTGCTTCTTCTTGATGTTCTTTAAGAAAGGCTTCAGCCTCTCCAATTGTATTAATTCTTATTTTCCCACCCTCCCAGAAGATCAATAATCCCTCTGGCACCATCCATCTAAACATAATACCTTTCAGATACAACTTGTTGCTAAAAATATATATATTTCTGTCTCATATTACATATCTTTCAAGCTTTTTTTTATTTATTTATTATTTAGATTATTATACCGCCCCTCTCTGAAGACTCAGGGTGGTTTACAGCCGACTAAAAACGAACAGTACAATAATAAAATTTAAAATTTAAAAATTATATACTTTGGCTGTCCAAAAAATTTACAGTTTAAAATTGTTAAAAAATTTAACATAAAATTTAAAATTTTAAAATTTCAAAATTTAAAAACGTTAATCTGTGGACTGAATCCCTCCCAGGCCGGCTGCAC
>JANHFP010000703.1:104394-116401 GCA_032468135.1 Calamaria suluensis | reverse complement strand
CTTCCGTTAATTATCATTGTCAATGGATTATGATCTGCCCATAAATTTGGTTCAATTTCTATTTCTTTAATTTTCTTTAATAAATTATTTTGGACCCAGATAAAGGTAAAGGTAAATTCCCCTTTACAATCCCCCCCCCCGTGAAAGTCTGTGCGGCTCCGCAGCTGCTCTGCGTCTTTCAGGACTAGCAGAAGATTTGTTTGATCATTTCTGGGCTTTGAGACAGACGATCCAAAGGAGATTCCTCCTGATTTCCCTGGAGCCAGGCTGGAGGAAGAAGCCCTGGCAGGAGGCCTCCGGTCAGACTCTGGGGACAGGGGGAAGTCAGGAGGCTCAGCTTTGTCGCCAGTTATGCCCATTTCTGAGTGGCAATATAGGTAGTCCTCAACTTACAACTAATCACTTAGCCACCGTTCAAAGTTATGACTGACCTGAAAAAAAATGGGACTTAGGATCTGGATCCAAAGCTCCAATGGTCGGCTTCTGCCGCCACCATCACCATCACCCCAGGCACGTGACTTCGGGCATTCAGCCAGATTGCTGCACTGATGGCCATTTGACATGTCCCAGAGTCAACTGCCTTTCTTATTTGGTGGTTTTGCCATAAATTGGCAGTTCCTTTTGGTTTTCAGCCAAACCAAGTAAATAGCCAATCACTGGTATGCAGAAGCTTAAGGACCACTGCAGCAAAGCCATGAAATTTGGTTGACCATACACTCAACTGGGACTGGGTATGTCTAGTTTAATGAAAAGAAGGACAAGGGGAGACATGAGAGCAGCGTTCCAATATCTCAGGGGCTGCCACAAAGAAGAGGGAGTTGGGCTGTTCACCAAAGCACCAGAGCGCAGAACAAGAAGCAATGGGTGGAAACTCATCAAGGAGAGAAGCAACCTAGAACTAAGGAGGAATTTCCTGACAGTGAGAACAATTAATCACTGGAACAACTTGCCTCCAGAGGTTGTGAAGGCTCCAACACTGGAAGTTTTTAAGAAGATGTTGGATAACCATTTATCTAGATAGGTGTAGGTTTTCCTGCCTGGGCAGGGGGTTGGACTAGATGACCTCCAAGGTCCCTTCCACCTCTTATACTTATTCAACAACATGATCAGTTATGACTTGAAGCCGTATTGGGCAGCCTCTGTTGCCGTTGTGACTTGAGGACTATCTGTACTTTCCTCTGCTTTCTGGTTTCCCCGAATCTCTTGAACCGGAGAACTTGAGCTGCAGTTGGATCAGTGCAAATGAATTTCCCATGATTTGCAAAATGCCCTCCCACTGACACAGATTTAAAATGAGTTTGCCTCTTTAGCAGCTATGTCACTCTGATGATTCACACCCAAGCTGCATTTGTGTGTTTTGGATTTCATTGTTGTTGTTTTTTTCTGGCCCCCACCCTCCCTGTGTTAAACCTCTCGAGATTGCCTGGAATTTTGCTTCTCCTCCCTATCACACCCTAGCCTGTGTCATCCACACGTTTGATAAGTGGCCCCTTGCCTCTGCGCTTGAGCCTATGAGGTTAACATAGAACCATGATGGCGAACTTATGGCACGCGTGCCACAGGTGGCACGCAGGAGCCATACTTTTGGACACGTCAGTGTTGCCCTAGCTCAGCTGATTTTTGGGTCTTCCAGGGCCACCAGAAGTTGGGAAATGGACATTTTTTGGCCTCCAGGGGGTTGGGGAACGCCGCTTTCGCCCTCCCCAGGCTCCAAGAAAGCCTCTGGAGCCTGGGGAGGGCGAAAAATGGGCCTACAAGGCCCACCAGTACACGTTTTGCTGTTGCGTGTCAAAAGTGGCAGGGGGGAAGTTTCTCGTGCATGCACATTGAATTATGGGCATTGAATTATGGGTGTGGGCACACACATGCGTGACCCCCCCATGCTCCCCCCACTTTTGGCAGGCGAAGGTAAAAAGGTTAGCCGTCACTGACATAGAACATAAAGACTTTGAAGGGACCTTGGAGATCTTCTAGTCCAACCCCCTGCTGAATCAGGAGAGAGGCCAGACAAACGTGTTTTGCACACATACACACATGCATCCCAGTTAAAATCCAGCACTGAGACAGTGAGTTTCTCTCTCTGTCTTGCCCCTCTCTCGTTCCCTCTCCCCTCTGTCTTTCTATCCCCTCTGTCTCTCTCTCTGTCTTTCTCTGTTATACTCTGCCCCCCTCTCTCTGTGTCTGTCTCTGTTTCTCTGAGTGTGTGTGTGTGTCTGTCTGTATCTGTTTCTGTGTCTGTGTATCTCTGTCTCTGTCTCTCTCTCACTCATTCTCTCTCTCTCTCACATGCACACATGCTTGCCCCACTTTGATGCTCCCCAAAGGCAATTCTAGCCTAGATCTTCTTGAAACCACAAGACCCCTGCTCTCCCTTTAAAGCAGGGGAACGTGATTGGGACTGAAGCCCACGGGAGAACCTCAGATTTCAAGGTTGCTGCATCTGGAGCACAGACTGCCTGGCACTCTTCCCACCAGCAGAGACGGGAGAAGCTTTCCTTTGAATGAGGAAATGACGTTGATCGTTTCACCCAGAGAACAAGATGAAGATGCTGGCTCTTTGCTCAGCTCAAGACCCCTGGCTGAGCTCTGCTCCCAAGTAAAACATGATCTAGCCAGGCTTGGCCTGGTTTGGCTCTCATTGCTAAACACAACAGAGAAGAAATCTCTTTTTCCTTGAAGTTATTATTTTTCTACCTTCCTTCTTATTTTGTGCTCTTTTCAAGAAAAGCAGGCCTCAAAACCAGTTTTATTTGACTCATTATCTTCATTGAGGGACACGGTGGCTCAGTGGGCAAGACAGCTGAGCTTGTTGATCGGAAAGTCGGCAGTTCAGCAGTTCGAAGTCCTAGTGCCACAGGGAGAGCTCCCGTGACTTGTCCCAGCTTCTACCAGCGTCTTCGGACAGCGCTGGCTCTTCGGCTTTGAAACGGAGATGAGCACCGGCCCCTAGAGTTGGAAACGACTAGCACATATGTGCGAAAGAAACCTTAAATGAACTGTTATAAGTCAAGGACTACCTGTGTTTCAAAGTGATGAATTGCTGTCCCTTGCCCACTCTACAGAGGAATGGCAGCAATGATTACGCAGGGAAAGCATTATAGAGTGTGGAGTACGGGGAGTGCAAGTTTTTCTAAGGCAGGGCTGGCATTCCTGAAATAAAAGGCCACGGTAAAATTAAATTTTATTTTATGGATAATTACAATTTAATGCAATCAATATTATTACTATCCAGTATTATACTCTTTATCTTTCATTAAAAATTAATCAGATAGCAAATCCTAGAGGTCTTTGAGGCATTAGCTGCAATCATTGGGTCCCTGTGGCAGAAAATGACAAAAATACTGATTTGATATTCTGGGTACACTTAACAACTATGTGGTTCTCTTGATAATCATGTGAATCAGTCAACACTCATGGTGATTCACTTAACTGTTGGAAAAATAGTTGTAAAATTGAGTCAAGTCACATGGTGACCTGCTTAATGACTGCAACAATTTGTGACCAAAATTCTAGGCTCAAATGTAGTCATAAAAAGATTAAGATGTATTAGGTTTTTTTATCTTTTAAAACCCTAATTCAGTGTTCAAATTTGGAAATTTAGAATGTCTAAATTTTTGAAAGGCTGCTTTCCTACAAATCAAGAAATCTACTGGGTTTTAAATGTTGGATTGTCCTATTTCCTGCTGACTTCTAATCTATACATCACGAGCAGAATGGGTAAATTTATAGTTAAGGCAGTTAATCAAAGGACCTGTTACACTGAACAGAATGCGGTATTCTGTGATTGTGGCATTGTTTACTGAATGTGATGCTTTTTGTGTTAATTTACATGTATTTTAATAATTTACTTTTATCTAAATTACCATGGACTTATATTTTGTGCTTTATTTTTGTTTTATATTGTTGATAGGGTGGACCTATCTACAAATCAAAAGGTTTTTTTGCTGCTAGAAATATGTACTAGTTAAATTTCAAATGAGCTTTTGTGTGTGTGTGTGTTTACATGCCACATTGATTTCCTTCTTTTTCTTAGATTGGCAGATACAAAGCACCTTTTCACCAATTGAGAATATCATATGGTACTAACAAAGGGAAGAATTACACAGAAGAAGAAGATCGGTTTTTGATCTGTATGCTTCATAAGCTTGGATTTGACAAAGAAAATGTTTATGATGAATTGAGACAGTGTATTCGAAATTCTCCCCAGTTCAGATTTGACTGGTTCCTCAAGTCTAGAACTGCAATGGTATGTACTAGTTTCTGTTTGAATTGAATCTATAAACATTAAAAATATTATTAAAAAACAAGAAAACCAGTTTGTGACTAGAGAAGATTGTATTATGTATAGATAAACATTGTTTCTTACTGATGATCCTTGACTTATGACAACAGTTGAGACCAGAGGTTCAGACAATAAATTGAGTCATCATGCGATCAGACTGATTTTTATGACCAGCTTTACTGCATTATACATACTAATAAATACATACTTACTGTTAATTGAATCACTGTAGTTAAATAATTTTACATAGTCACTAAATGAACCATATGGTTGTTAAATGAATCTGGCTTCCCCAGTTGACTTGTCCGAAGCTAGCAGGGGAGGTCACAAAGTGCGATCATGTGACCGCAAGACACTGCAACTGTAATTGCATATTGGTTGCCTGAATTGTGATTGTGGGAGGGGTGCAGTGGTAATAACTTTTGAGAATTGGTCATAAGGCACTTCTGTTAAGGCCATCATAACTTTAAACTAGTTTTAAACAAATGATTATAAGTCAAGAACTTCAAAAAAATGAAAAACATTAAACTGGAGGGTAACAAGTGAAACCTGATTTATTAGAGTAGCATTCTCTTTCGGTTTCAGCACTTATTATATGTAAGTTTCCTAGTACAATTATTAATGCTGTTTATAACCTATAAAAGGGCACAGGAGGGAAGGTATGCAGTGTTCTCTCATTTTTTCTCATAGTTGGATTTTAATTCTCCCTGGTAGACATGCATAGTACAGCTTTTTTTGTATTTTATGTTTTTTTTTACTTTATTGTATTTTGGGGAGGGATTTTGTAACTGCTTTTAATTGGCTATAGGAAAAGTTCATATACTCATGAAAAAGAAAGTACTCTCTTCAAATTCCATGGTTTTATGTATTATGATGAGGATATGGTATAATATATGTTGTTCATCTGAGATTATATTTACCTTTTTTAAGAACTGCTAAGGGCTAGATGATTTTTACTATCCTGTTACATAAAACCATAGAACTTAAAGAGGGTTTACTTTCTTTTCCATGTGACTGTAGGTTTTTTTAAATTTTCTTACAAATAGAATGTAATGGAATGAGATCTTCTAGTCCAGTCCCCTGCTCAAGCAGGAGAACCTATACCATTTTTGATAAGTGATTGCCCAGTCTCTTCTTAAAAGCCTCCAGTGATGAGCACCTACAACCTCTGAAGGCAAGCTGTTCCACTGGTTAATTGTCCTCACTGTTAGGACGTTTCTCCTTTATACCAGGTTGATTGTCTCTCTTTAATTACTTTCCAGCCATTGTTTCTTATTCTGCTTTGGAGAATAATTTGATCCCCCCCTTCTTTGTGGCAGCCCCTCAAATACTGGAATACTTCTATCATGTCACCCCTAATTCTTTTCTTTAGACTATCCAAACTACAGCAGTTCTTCATATCTCCAGGCCTTTGATCATCTTGAGGCCTTTTATCATCTAAATTGTTCTTCTCTGAACTTTTTCCAACATCTTTTTTGTAGCATGGTGACTAAAATTGGTTGCAGTATTCTAGGTGTGGTTTTACTAGGGTTTTATAAAGTGGTACTAGTCCTATACGTGATCTTGATTCTATGCCTCAGTTTATACAACCCAGGATTATATTAGCTTTTTTGGCTGCTGCTGCACACTTTGAATCTGTAAACATTAAAAAATATTATTAAGTATCCATTCACCCTTGAAGAAATAGGTCATGCTTAATGTTGTATGAGGTTGTGTGTATAATGTACTATCAGCTTCCATTGAAACATGAAATTTGACCTGGAGTGCCTAAATGTATCCATCCAATTGTATATTTGGCACAGCATAGTAATTGTGTAAAAAAAAAAAAGCATTTTTAGTAGGCCTTATTTACCAACCACAAATGGGATTGGTAGCTTTGTGGTTACACAAAGCAGTCAGTAAGTGGAAAATCAAATGACCATGTATTTTTCCATTGCCCCTCCCTTTGGGATGCTCAGTTTGGCACTGAGCAAGAAGTGAATTAATTTTTGTATTTTCATACATTAGAGAAGGAGGCATTAAGAATAAGCAGGCATATTGAAAAGAATGTGCTGCTTGATGCAAATGATGATGTTATCTAGTTGGGTTATGAAACGTCTGTAAGCAGACAACCAAGCTCAGAGAGCTTCAAACAGTCCACTTTAACTAGGGACATAATTCCATTCAAAAATAGTGGAGATTCTATTCTTCATGTAATTGTAACCCAAAAGGGACACTGCCATTTTTATTGAAGTAGTATAAAGACTACTAAGCACTTTTTTCTGCTTTTATTCTCTGCCTCATTTCCATCCCACCAAGAGAAGTTCCTTCCATATGTTGTACTGCATGTAGTATAAATATCCAAACTTTGTACTTATTCTTCAAAAATTGTTCAAAGAGCTGTACATGTTTCTTTTTATTTCAAAGCTCACCTCCATAGCCCAGTATTACAGGGTTCTAGAACAGTGGTAGATAATCGGTTACCTTCCAGGTGTTTAGTGCTACATCACCATAACATCTCATTGCTAAATATGATTCCCAAGAAATGGAGCTGTAGTTCCAGATGCATAGTAGATGTAAGTTGTCGACAAGTAGCCTTTTAACATGGCTAGTTTGAAAGGCTGGAGGGATTACTCTAAAGATTTTTCCAAAGTTTTGTGTTACATATAGAAGCATCTACAGTGGAGATCATTAGAAAGAATGTAATGTAATTGCATAAAATTCTTTGTGTAGCAGCAATTATACTGTTCAATCTGTTTGCTCTTGATTCAGGAATTACAACGAAGATGTAATACCTTAATCACTTTGATTGAAAGAGAAAACATGGAATTAGAAGAAAAAGAGAAGGCAGAAAAGAAGAAACGTGGACCTAAACCATCTTTGGTGAGAGTAAACTGTGTTTAACTCTGAAGATTCAGATGAAAGAAAATGATAATATGTATGGGAAAAGGTTATGCATCCATATTAGTTATAATTTCCTAATCTTCTAGTTCAGTGGTTCCCAAAGTGGGCGGTACTGCCCCTGGGGGGCGGTAGGATGATTTAGGGGGGCGATAAGAGGCAAGGGGGGCAGCAGGGGGACATTGAGGCAAGGGGGATGGCAGAGGAGTGCTGGAGGTGGGCCATGGGTGAAATCCTCCCAGTTCAGACTGGTTTGGTAGAATGATGATCGGTGCTTCCGACTGCTAGGCCCACTGATTTTCTTACTGGGTTCTTTGGGGTAGTGGTGTCATGTGACTGAGTGGGTGTGGCTTTGATGACATCGAGTTGGCCATGCCCACTCAGTCACAGGACACCCCCCAAGCCACGCCTACAGAACGGTATGAGAATGAGTTTCTAGCACCAAGGGGGTGGTGGACTAAAAAAGTTTGAGAACCACTGTTCTAGTTTTTTTAAACTGCACACATTAAGTCTAGATTTGCAGGATTAATCACATTTTTGTATTCATGCTAAATGGTTTAGAATTAAGCAGGATTTTAAGATAGCCTTCACAATATTTTTTCTAGATTCCTTTTCCCATATTATGATTTTTTTAAAAAAATAATTTGATATATAATGAAAAATAAATTATAAAATGTTTTAACCTCACTATAACTTTACAGTAATGTAAATCATGATGAACAAAATTCTCAGAGCTAAGACTCAATTTTTCTCTTTTCTGATTCAGACACAGAAGCGTAAATTGGATGGTACTCCTGATGGAAGAGGAAGAAAAAAGAAATTAAAGCTGTGAATACTGAATTCTTGTAGTCACTAAATTTAAGATAGTTCTTTAATTTTACGGGTCTTCATAAGATGTACTTTACAATTCTCAAATATTATGTCATTAAAGGACATTGGGTTCATGTGTTTACTTGCTGAACTAGAAGAGTAACGTAGTTTCACGTTTTTAAATAAAACAGCTGTGCTGAACTTTTTTTTACCATTAACACTTGAAATAAAAAAATAGGCTTCATCTAGTAGTTGATGTTTTTTATGTATATATATGTATATACTGTTCAATTATTTGTTTCTCAAATACGCTTCTCACTACCCACTAGTAGTTTTGTAGATATTGTGCTTAGGTTTCTCAGGCTTTAAAGTTTTCAATGTATGTCCTTAGCAGTTATGGACATATATCAAGTGATAAAATAGCCATTTATCACTGGGCAAACTATTTAGAATTATCCATACAGCTCCATTAGTTTTCCAAAGTTTAGCTTAACTTTTGCCTTTTTAAATAGGCAGGTAAAGATATCAAACATTCAGCCACACAACATTTTTATTTTCTATGAAATTGTCTGTGGGACTGAAAAGTGTCATTGGAAATACTACATTGGAATTGGTACTTTGCATTATAGCATAGAGTCAGTCTTGTTGAGCTACAATGTAACTATGATTGTGCTTATCTCGGTAATCCCCCCTTTTTGGGGGGACTACTTTTTCTTTTCACTTGCCAATTATTGTATTCTGCTCAGTCATAATAGTAATAAGCCAGTAAGCCAAAATCAAACTGTATTCCCCTTTGTACATGTTAACTGCATTTTTAACTGTTAAACCAAATTAAATAATCTCAAATTAGTTTACTTCACAGTAACCAGAAGAAAAAGATAGAATAATGCTTAAGTGAAAATCTTTCCACTCAAAATTTTATTTCTAGATCTCTCACAGAAAACAAGAATTGGTCTTTTTCTTTCTCTTTAACCCACCTAATAGAGAGATTGCTTTCTGTGTAACCTTCACTTATACAATCCCTGAAAAAAATGGTCACTTAGCAGTCACTCGTATTGGCTCAAGCTTCTGCATGTACAAATTAAACATTCTAATCATGGTCTGAACTTTTTTATTTCACACAAATTGTGGAAATCACCAACTTTAAATTTAACATATCAACTTACATTATTATAATAAAGCATAATTAGCTGATACAGTCATGTGAAAAAGTACACCCTCTTTGAGATCTATGGTTTTATGTATCAGGACATCGTAAAAATCATCTGATCCTTAACGGTTCTTAAAAATAGGTAAATACAGCTTCATATAAATAACGAATGACATATACCATGTCATTATTTATTCATTATTCTTAAAAAAAGAAAGCCAAAATGGAGAAGTCATGTGTGAAAAACTAAGTACACCCTTTCCATAGGTGGTGGTAGTTGTTAGTTGTGAAGTAGTGCCCGACCCATCACAACCCCATTTCCATAGGTATGAAGAGCCTAAATAGCAGATCAATTATCAGCAAGTATGACTACCTCAATAAAAGCCAAAATTAAAGGAGTTTGTTGGTTTCCAGCGTTGAGGTGTGTGTTACAGTGTTAAAGAGGAAAGACATCAGCAATGATCTTAGAAAAGTAATTGTTGCCACCTATCAATCTGGGAAGGGTTATAAAGCTATTTCCAAATAATTTAAAGTCTATCATTAGTGAGGAAGATTATTCAGAAGTGGAAAACATTCAAGAATTTGCCAGTCTTCCTAGGATAGGATGCTGCATCTCGGACTCTACTGGCCTCAGTTAGGATGTTAAATGTTAAGTTCATGAGAGTACAATTAGAAAAGACTGAACAAGTTTTTTTTTGTTTGGAAGGGTTGCCAGGAGAAAATCTCTAAAAAAAACATTGCAGCATGGCTTAGGTTTGTGAAGTTGCATCTGAACAAATTGCAAGACTTCTGGAACACTATCCTTTGACAGTCGAGATCAAAGTGGACATGTTTTGCCATAATGCACAGTGCACTTTGGGGCAGAAATAAAAAAAAACCCATCATATCTGCAAAACATCCCATAGCAACTGTAAAGCACAGTTAAGGGAGGGCTTGATTGTTTGGTTTATTTTGCAGCCACAGGACCTGAGCACTTTGCAGTCATGAGTCAACCACGAGGTCCAAAGTTTTGTAGAATCAAATGTGAGGCCATCATGACAGTTTAAAGCTTAGCTGACCTTGGGTTATGCAACAGGACACTGGTCATGAGTGCACCAGCAAATTTGCAACAGAAGGGCTGAAAAAGAAAAAAATCAAGATATAATGCCCAGTCAAAGTCCAGACCTCAACCCAAGTGAAATGCTGTGGTGGGACCTCAAGAGAGCTGTACATAAACAAATGCCCACAAACCTCAATGAATGGAAGCATGTTTGTGTTTTGTTTTTTTAAATGTTTATTTGTTTTGTAAAGAAGAGTGGGCCAACATTCCTCCACAACGATGTGAGAGACTGATAAAGTCATATAGAAAGTCATTACTCCAAGTTGTTGCTGATAAAGATGTTACAGGCTATTGAACCATAAGGTATACTTAATTTTTCAGACATGGCTTTTGGCTTTCTTTTTGTAAAAGAAATGAAATGGTGTAGTATGTGTTGTTCATCTGATGCTTTTTTACTATGTCCCAATATGTAAAACCACAGAACTCAAAGAGGGTGTACACTGTTTTTCACACAACAGTATGTATGTTACATTAGCAAATGTTAGGAATAAAACAGGAAAAAGCTTCTATGTAAGGATAAATTTTAACATAATAACTTTATATTTTCTAATTACTTGAAAATAAAAAAAACTGGTTTTGGTTCAATGAATTCTTCTGTTTTTTTCTACAAAAAATAATGTGCTACCAGTTGTATCAGCCAAATTCGTATTATTTTCTGTTCTCTACCGATAATTGAATATTTTATTAATCAGAATGCAATCAGTAGTGTAATTTCGGGCAAGCATATCTGACAATTCATATAAATCAAAGGCTACTTGCAACTTACAAGAGTAGCAAAACTATAAAATATTCAATATAATTTAATCTGGTTTATTGTAGTAAACCTGTAGTAAAATTACCTCTGATTTTGCAGATTCCAGGCTTTCAACTTTAATTACAGGATAGTTTGATCTTCACCTTTTACACCACGGTCATGGCATTTTGGATCTGGACTTATGTTTAGGCCTAATGCCTTAGATAGGCATTAGAAAACAAATAGACAACAAATAGAAAAGACAATACTTGTATGAAAAAACAATTTTTATAAAATGATCTTTGAGAGTATTTTGGTAAACTCATAGCCATATATACAGTACAGTTGAAACATGTTTCTGTTCTCGACAACCTAGCTTTATCTGTCCTTTGAAATATGTGAGTTAAGTATATAGATATATGACTTACATATTTTACATTTGAATGTAATATAAATTGCAATGATCTACTGTTAGGGAAGTATTTCATTCTATGTTAGGACCACTAATGAAAGAATGCTTATATTTTAGTGGCTTTCCACTTTTAAATTCTAAATGAAAAATAGACTGGATCAGTGGTGGAATTCAATTTTTTTTACTACTGGTTCTGTGGCCGTGGCTTGGGCATGGCAGGGAGAAGGATACTGCAAAATCTCCATTCCCAATCCACTCTGGGACCAGCCAGAGGTGGTATTTTCCAGTTCTCCGAACTACTCAAAATTTCCACTACCAGTTCTCCAGAACATGCTGAATTTCACCCTTGGACTGGATGGTTGTACCAATTGTCTTTGGAAAGAAAGATTTTACTGAAGTGAGTCTTGTTCCAGGTAGTGTAAATAAAACTAGCCTTATCAAAGCACAAGTGGTCTCTTATTGAGCAATGTACAAACAATGCATGCCATTTTTCAAAGGCTGTTTTTCAAGGTGTCCTATCAGAGTTTGTCTATAGATATTCTCAGTCATCCAAGTCATGGTTGTTGTCAGGGATGAGGACAAAGTCTCTCTGGAGTCTGTATATCTTTAAGAGCTCTATGGAAGGAGGTTACTGCAATTAT
>JANHFP010000703.1:72624-86780 GCA_032468135.1 Calamaria suluensis | reverse complement strand
ATATACTTAGGTATGTAACTTTATTTTAAAAAAGACAACCTGATTTATTAAGGAGTAGACTATACTTCATGGACCTCTTTCTAAAGAGTTCTACTTTTTCTGAAAGAACTTAGTATGCAACTAGCCTGAAAGAATTCCCATTAACAGCACAGCATATGTATTAACCTGTATGATGCCCATAACTTCATATCTTTCTCTGAAATATTGCCCAAAGTTGATAAATTTGAAAAATATTGAAATTGTTGTTTTAAGTGGAATTATTTTCAAGTATCAAATTGAAATGGTTTGGGAGAATTGTTATCAGCATTTTGCATGAAATATTCTCTTTCACTGATGAAGAAATAAAGGAGAAAAATTATGCTGTTCTCTAGCAGTGCTTACATTCTTCAGAGGTTACAATATTACAACTTTCCAAAAATAAGTAAAATTTGAATAAAAATCAAGTTATTTTCCGAGAGATCCTTGGTGCTCTTTGAGCTTGATTGTTTTTGCAGATGTTTCATTATCCAAACAATTCTTGCTGTGTCTGTGTGTGGTGGGCTTTCTGGTGAGCTGATGAGGCTGTGTAGTTACCGCAGCAGCTTGTAGAGCTCAGACTGAGCCTGTGGACAAGCAGCAGCTTGTTCCTATAGCTCAGCCCTTGCCTTGGGATGACTTTTTCCATGTTTCAACCCTAAAGGGTAGCAGAGTCTTGCACTCTGCATGTGCTCAGAAGCAGTCTGCAGTCCTCTGGATCAAATTCTTGGCATTGGAAGAAAAGCAAATGTCCAAAATGACCAGTGGCAAGGATGGGTGGGCTATGGCTTCCCTGTCTCCCCGCCCAAGTGGGCTTCTGGCACAGCCCCAGGCCTCTGGGAGGAGAGGAGGAGGGAAGCCCCAGCCTGCTGCTCCTCTTACTGCCACACACTTACCCCTGGCAACATCGGTTCTTGTGCTGCTGTTTCTTTGGCAGCACCAGGAGCAGCTGGCAGGGCAGAGGGGCTGATGGCAGACTGCTCCTGCAGTGGCCAGGAGAAGGAGGAGCTGTCAGTGGGGAGGTGAGCTGCCCCAGGAGTACCAGTAGAGAAGACAGCTCCTTATTCATGGAGATCCACTGGCAGGGAAATGGTCACAGTAAGTGGTAAGAGGCATGCTGGTCAGGAAGTAGTCCATGGGCTCCAGTGGGAGAGGGTTGCACAAACCTTTGCTGGCACGAATAGCCTGCCAGCCTCACGCTCCGATCACCATCCAGTCATACCAGCCAAGAGGTGGTCAGGCCATTCACACCAGCAAATTCTCACCCTGCTGCTTACACTCAGGATTCTGGAGAAGAACTGCTGCCCCCCACCCCACCCCCGCCAGCCACTGAGAACAAGCAGCACTGCCCTGCTACTTTCCTGGGGTTGCAGAGCAGTTCTCACCCTGCCATTTGTGGCTGGGATTCTGGAGGAGAATGGAGTCCGCACCAAAGGAACAACAGTTCAGCATCAGGTGAGAACCACTGCACTATAAAGCAGTACTAGCACTTCATGTGACCTTGATATTATCCCTCTGCTGATGCAGCTTAGGCATGGCTATTTTGGAAGCTGCAGCAAATTGCTGGCTCATATTTAAGTGGTTGTCTACTAGGACTCCTATCTCTCTCAGTCACTGTCGTAGAGCCAGATACCCCATATTCTATATTCATGATGGTGAACCTATGGCACGGGTGCCACAGGTGGCACACGGAGCCATATCAGTGGGCATGTGAGCGTTGCCCTAGTTCAGCTCTGATGCGCATATTGGTGCTGGCCAGCTGATTTTCGGGCGTTCCAGGCCCCCCAGAAGTTGGGAAAGAGGCTGTTTCCAGCCTCTGGAGGGCTGTTTCCAGCCTCTGGGGGGCGGGGAAGGCCCACTTTTCATTCTCTCCCAGGCTCCAGAGGGTGGAAGGTGGGGTGTATTGAATTATGGGTGTGGGCACACAGATGTGCAAATCCCCCTGGGCACCCCCCACTTTTGGCACGTGATGGCAGAAAGGTTAGCCCTCACTTTTCTATACTGTGCATTTGGTTTAGAAAGAATTAAGTTTGGTTTATCTGACCCTTTAGTTTTCTAGTTTTTGAGAAACAAATATGTCTGTTAATTTGATTGAAGCCTGAAAAAAGAGACATTATTCTTTTAGTAGGTTCGTATTATAATTAAATTGAGTATACTCAGCAGGTAAGAGAAAATTCAAAAGTAAGAAATTAATTGCTTTTTGCTACTGCTCTTTTATTTTGATAATTCTCAAACCTATTGTAGGTCTGGACTTTTAAATGTCATTCTTGCAGATCTTTGGATTCAAATTTTGCAACATTGAAACATTCCTTGTATTTCCAGTCTCCTGGCAGAAGACCCTGAAGAGGAGGGAGATCAGTGTCGGATATGCCAAATTGCGGGAGGATCTGTAACCAATCCTCTGCTAGAACCTTGTGGATGTGGAGGAAGTCTTCGATTTGTCCATCAGGAATGTCTAAAGTCATGGCTAAAGGCTAAAATAAAATCAGGTATGGTTACAGGTTCAAATAACAATATAAATTGTATATACATGAATTGAGGCCTACCTCATAGGACCTGGCCTGATGATGATGTATGAGATTACATCAAAACGTTGCAGATATATGCAAACCTTTACACGGAAAGAAACCCGAGAATACACAAATTTACATATATATATATACACATATACATTTACATATACATTTACATATATACCTAATATAGGTATATATTGATCCTCAATTTTCTAATTAAAGGCATGATACATATCCCTCATAGCAGGCAGCCCACATCTACAATGCACATATCACAAATATGTGTAAATGACAGATTTGGAAATCCTTTCACAATTGTTTCCCTCACAGGCAAACTGTAGAAAGTATCAGATTACATAAATACTTACAGCAAGACAGATCCTTTGGATACTATGCAAGCCAACTTTATGTCTTCTTTACAGGCATGGAAACAAAAATGTTATAAGCTTGTTTTCAAATGACATAAATGCAGAGGGGCGGTCCTTGTCATAAAGCTACTATTTCTATTTTTCACATGGCTAGGTTACACAGGTTCTTAAAGGTATACATTTCAAATTATTATTTTTTTAAAACTATACTTACTACAATAAATATAGTGAAGTGCAAATGTAGAATGCTATATCTAACTCTCTTTGCTATTAACTTAATAATTGCTCTTTTAATTGCTATATCTTTTTCTTACTAAAAAAAGCATTTGTTGGAAAGAAAGTTCTATCTGAATAAAAGTGTTCAGAATCACTTAATGGTTTATTAAACATACCTTCTTGTCTATTGATTATGTGGATGGGACTCAACAGTTCTAAGCCCACATCTCCATTGGCCTTGACAGCACGTGCTGCACACTGAACCCTGGAGCCAGCTTGGAAATAGATGGAGTCTAAAGCAATTGACTTGGTGTTAGTGAAGAAAGTGTTGGAATCCACTTCACGCATTGGGCTGGTCACACCATCCATGCCACTTGGGGCACTGACAAGCCAACGATATAAGGTCACAGTGTCATTGATGTTTTCTGCCGCACAAATAGATCCAGTCTTCTCATAATCTGAGTATTTGGGGTTGCATGCCTAAATGGCAAGATGCATACGGTATATCCATTAGTTATGTTCAAATCTGTTTGCCATGAAAATGCTTAATTAAGATGACATAATAAGATTTTCCTCTCTTTTGGTTTTACTAGAGCAGGGGTGACAAACTCAAGGTCTGCAGGCTGGATCCGGCCGACGAGGTGGTTAGATCTGGCCTGTGGGGCTGCCCTGGAAGCAGGGAAGGACTGGCCCGTGGTGCCTCAGCCTGGCCCAGCCCGACCGGGCACCCATTTACCTACTGGCAGCCATCCAGGCTGGAAAGCAACCGGGCTTAGTTCCATGAGGCACACAGGGAGCAGGGCCGAGGTGTGCACACAGGGAGCAGGGCCGAGGTGGGAGGGCAGCTCCATGGGTCAGATCTAAGGCCGGGTGCAGGACACAACACCATCCGTGGCCTGGGTTCACTGCTTGCTCAGATGCAAGATGGCTTGTTTGAGGGCAGGAACAAGATTTGGCCCAGAAGGCTATCCTGGAGACAGTGAGGGAGTGGTTGCCCCTGTTGGACGTTCCCCTGGTCTAGCCCTAAGCAGCAGGCAGAGGCACAGAGGAGGAGGCATGTTATCCACCACCCCCGATACCAATGAAAATGCCTCAAAGTCCACCAAAATCCTACCAGGCTCTGTGTTGTTGAAAGGCTGTCAGTTCATCTCTTTGCCCCTCCTCCACTGCCAATTCAACTTTACTTTGCTCCTGAAATTCAATGCAATGTAGACCTTCTCATAACCCATCCAAACTTCTCAAAGCAAAATTAAACCTCCTACAAAGGTCAAGTGCCCAGGTGAATGACTCTCTCTCCCATTGCTATCATGACAAAAAATGGATTGTTGCTTGACTTGCTGAATGCAGGATCCAGTGCAGAAGGAAACATTTTGGCTGACAGAGGGCTATCAAAACAAAATATTTGAACAAGCAAGAAGTGGCAGAACAGGAGAAAGGGAAAGACAAAGAAAAGGAAATAGAGATGGGAAAAGAGCAATGAAGGAAAAATAAGGAAAGAGGGAAAGGAGAAGAAATTAGAATGAAGAGGGAAGGAAATAGAAGGAAAGGAAGGAAGGAGAGATGGAGATTATGAGAGTGAATGATGTCTCAGGGAAGTCCTGCCTTAGCACTTGGCACCATAGGTGCCCCCCCCCCAACATGAGTCCCATGGCCATGCCCACCATAGCCACACCCCTGGCCAAGGTCAAACATAACCCTAATATGGCTCTCAATGATATAGCCCTCAATGACACCCCTGCACTAGAGTATTTAGCAAAATCCTTATTCCTGTTATCACTTCACAAATCTGTTCATCCTATCTGAGAATTAAGTATTATTGACTCTGGTATTTAAATGTAAAAGCCAAATGCTGTGGAAAGACTTCAATTTATTAAAAGTTGAATGAAAAAAGATATTGATATATCTATTAGAAAATAAGGGAAAAGGAAGAAATGAAGTATCAGTAGATTATTCATTAAACTGCAAGAAGATTTAGATCAGGCAAAATTTTGAAAAGACATGAAACAACAACTATATCTAATGTCCTCAACGTTAAACTTCCTATGTCTTTAAATATATACCAATAATCAAGTAAATAGCTGATATGAACTGATAAAATGGAACCTTTCAGAAGCTTAAAAGATTAATCCCAAAAAGTTTTTCCATCTAGTAGTAGAAAAATTAAGACATTATAACTTGAAAAAAGATGAATCATACCGTTACACACACAACAGGATATCCATTGGGAGGGTAGGGATTTATTTTGCTTTTGGCAGTGTCATCATACAACAGAAGTGATACAACTTGTGGCACAGCTGGGAAAGTCACATCCGCCATGCTATCCATTTCTTCAATGTATATAATGGCTTTATTCATCTGAATGGAAAAAACAAAAAGCTTCTATTTCTAAATGTAAAGCTGACATGAAATCATGCTTACATTATACATAATATATTAAATGTTAATATTAATATATCTAGAATATGAAAGATATAAATTCAAGGAGCATACCATTCAAAATTGATTAATTTTTGGGAGACTTCCGGGGAGGCGGTGCCACGATGCTGCGCTTGAGGGAGAAGGCTCTGTCAACCTCGAGTGATTTTCGGTTTTCGGTGTTAGAAAAACTGATTTCGGCAAATTGGGTCTAGTGTGGATCAGCTTTGTGTGGGGGAAGCTCCTGGGGTAGTGGTGTGTGTGTGCGCAAACCCCGCTATGGATTGAGGAACCCCGTTTTGCAGCACAGAAGAGATCAGCTCTTGGAGCCAGATTCGGAGCTGTGGTGGCTCCCCACTGATAAACAGGAAGTCCCAGGAAGAAGACTAATGTGGCATTAGTGGCAATCAGAGACACCGACCTAAATTTCTCTGACAGAATGAGTTGGAGAGTCAAAAAAAAAAGTGGACTCTGCAGTAGCTTTTTTTTGACTTTGAAGGCACAAAGGGCGACCTGGCAGAGCATAGAGAGATGGACATAAGATTGACAGGTGGAATAAGTGGTGAAGGTGTGGAGCGGTGAGAAGGAACTGTGAGTGAAACAGTGACTGAGGGCATTGGAGTGATAAAGAAGGAGTGGAAAGTCTGGATTGAACGGAGGAGGTTTGTTTGCGTTTAGTTGGTGAAAGAGAGCGGGTCCGAAGAAAGTGTGTAAACTACGGAAGTGACTGGACTGAATTGGCATTGATTACCTCTCTTTTCTCTCCCCCTCTAACATAACATTTAGTATTTATTTATGACTTATTAACTGACTATTGATAATTATTGATCATTGATAATTTAAGATTTATAATTGATTAAGGCTGGTAATTTATGATCTGCAATTGATTAATTAGGACACATTGATTAACTATAACTAACTAATGTACCTTACTAGAAAGTGACAAAGAGAAGTAGAACTATTTTCTTGTTTACATTAATTGATAGTTAGATATTGATATTATTGTTCAAAGAATCTGTCTAGAAATTTGAGAATTAGCTTAAAGATATACAAGTGATTATTTTGTATCTTGAAAGTTAATTACTGTACCTAGCAATTATTTATAGGATTCAAAAAATTGGGATAACTTATTAGTAATGGCATACAACCCCCCATCGTCTAAATTAAACAGCAAAAAAACCCAGGAACAATAGCCTCTCCAGCGACCGGGAAGACAACAGGAGATAAGACAGTGGACTATTTAATAACGATACAATCAACTCTAGAAGTAATGCAAGAAATGATGTGTAACATGTAAACATCAATGCAAGGAAAAATGGACCAGATGCAAGAAAACATGGAGAAAAATCATAAAGAAGTCAAATCAGAAATGGGAGTAGTCCGAGAAGGTATAAAGAAGCTGGATGACCAGATGAAAGAATTTCAGAGCAATGTAGTACAACATGAAGAAAGAATAAAAATTATAGAAGAGAGAATTATAAATAATAATTAATATTATTTGCCTCCAGGAAACCCACATTACAGAACAGAATAAACATTTATTGGAGATGGCTAAATTTGGAAAATTATTTGCAGCACTTGCACCAGAGAAGACAAGAGTGGTGGTTATGTATATTGCAGATTGGCTAGAACTGAAACAAATTTTTGCATATAATGATGGGAGGATATTAATAATAGAAATCGAACTATACCAAAGAAAAACAACATTAGTAGGAATATATGCCCCAAACAAAAGTAAAAAAACTTCTATCATAAACTGCATGAGAAAGTAGCGGAATTAGAAAAAGGAAACATATGTATAATGGGGAACTTTAATGCTATTAGAGACCTGAAATTGGACTCTAAAAAAGGGGAAAGCAAAAGAGTCTCAAAACAAAGGAAATTGATTCCATCATCTTTTCTCCATGTGGTGCAGGAACTGCAACTGAAAAGTATTTGGAGAGAAAGAAATCCCTCTAAAAAACAATATACCTTTCATTCCCATCTGCACGACTCATGGTGAAGGATTGACATGATTTGGATAGAGAACGAAATGTGTCAAAAGATAGAAGAAATGGAAACTGGTTTAAATGAATGGGCGGACCATAACTCAATATTAATTAGATGGATAGAGCTGAAAAAAAGAAGGGAAAGGTGGACCATGAGTCGAGGTGTGATGGGAGAAGAAAAGTACCAAAGTATGATATGGAGAGAATTAGCCTTTTTTTAAAGAGAAAATTTGAATGAGGATACCTCCTTATAAAACATCTGGGATACTACTAAAGCCTATATATGAGGGATAACAATCGCGTATGGAGCCAGGAGAAACAAAGAGAGAAGGACAAACTTAAAAAACTAGAACATAAAATACAACTGGCATCTGACTTGAAGATCAAACAAGAAATTGAATCAATTAAACATAAATTGAATCTAATTAATCAGGAAGAGTTGGCACAAAATCTTATATAATCAAAACAAATTTATTTTGAACAAGCAAACAAGCCAGGTAGATGGTTGGCACACAAATTAAAAATAGATAAAGAAAGGAGGTTGATATCTCAGTTACAAAATGAGAAAGGAGAACTGTGTTATCAACAAAAGGAGAAAAAGGAAATAGTGAAAAAAAATTATGATAACCTATATAAACAATTGGGAATAGAAGAGGATGATTTTTCCCCCCACAAATACACCTCTCCCCTCTATTGAAAAATATTTGATGGAGATGTTAAATAGGGAAATTTCAGCAGAGGAATTAGGAATGGCAGTACAAAAGCAAAAAAATAACAAAACCCCGGGTCCCGACAGTATTCCTGCAGAATTTTATAAAACTTTTTACGATGTCTTGGAAGAGTTAATGCTCAAAATTTATAATGAGGCGATTGGTAAGACAATTCTCCCGATGTCCTGAAAGAGGCTTTAATAACCATAATCCCGAAAGATCTGGAAAATTGGCATTTTATTAAGAACTACAGGCCAATCTCGCTCCTGAATGTAGATTATAAAATTTTGGCATCTATCATGACCGAAAGACTTACAAGAATTCTTTCACAACTAATTGGACCAGACCAAAATGGATTTCTTCCGAACAGATACTTCAGAAATAACATTAGAACAATTATTGACATCTTAGAATTTTATGAAGTTCATCCAGAGAGGCAGCTGGTGCTGATGTTTGTAGACGCTAAGAAGGCTTTTGACAGCCTAAACTGGAATTTTCTATTTAAACAACTAGAATATATGGAATTTGGTGAATGGTTTACCAAATTGATTAAGGAAATTTACTCAAATCAATCAGCAAGGGTAATAATTAATGGAGAGTTAACAGAAAAGATTAGTATAACTAAAGGGGTTAGACAAGGCTGTCCACTGTCACCCCAACTTTTTATTTTGGCCCTAGAAATATTATTAATTAATTAGAATTAGGAATAACCCAAAATTTCATGGATTAAAAATTAGAAAAGAAAAGTACAAATTACAGGCATTTGCAGATGACTTGGTGTTCATCATTGAGGACCCCTTAGAGACTGGAATCAACTGGTTAAATGAATTAGAGAAATTTGGTAAGGTGGCAGGAGTGAAAGTCAACAAACAGAAAACCAATTAACTAATAAAGAACTGTACTAAACAACATGTCAAAAAAGTAAAATATTTAGGAATTTGACCTACACCAAGTTGTAGAACATTAAGAGAAGATAATTACGATAAAGTGATACTTAAAATTCAAAGACTTAGAATTATGGACAAATTTAAAACTATCTTTAATAGGAAGAATTGCTGTAATAAAGATGACGGTTCTCCCAAAATTACTATTTTTATTCCAGATGATACCTATTAAATTGGGCAAAATATTTTTTGAAAATTAGGACAAAAAAATTGGAAAATTTGTATGGGCAGGTAAAAAGCCAAGAATTAGGAAAATTTATTTGCAAGATTCCAGGCTCAGAAGAGGCTTTAGCTTACCAAACTGGGAAACTTACTATGAATCAGCGGAAATGATTTGGATTAAAGATTGGGTACAATTGGAAAATAAAAGAATATTATATTTGGAAGGACATGACCTTCAGGTGGGTTGGCATGCATTCCTGTGGGAGGATAAAATACAATCACACAGATATTTCTGAAGACACCAGATTAAGAATGCCCTAATTAATGTATGGAAGAATGTTAAAAAGAGATATTATTTGAAAATTCCAGTATGGGTATCACCTATGGAAGCCATAGTCTCTCCCAACCTTCTTGAGCCAAAGAAAACAATCAGATACAAAGAACTTTTGGACGGAGAAAACAATTTCAAATCACAGAAAGAATTAGGAGAACAGGGGATTAAATTAGACTGGTGACAGTATTTGCAAATTTCAACGTTCAGAAAAGATAGAGAAGAACAGGGTGTAACAAAGGAGTTAGAAGAATTTGATAAAATATTACTAGGGACAGAGAAAAAGATGATCTCCAAAGTCTACAAATTTTTAATGTACCTTAAAACAGAGAAAGAAATTGTCAAAGACCAATGGTTGGGTGGGCAAGGAACTTCAGATATAGCATCAACATGGATCAATGGGATAGACTATGGAATACCAACTACAAACTTACACTGTCAGCTGCCTACATGGAGAACTTATTTAAGATGTTTTACAGAAGGCATCTACCACCAGCAAGGTTGGCCAGAATGTTCAAAAATATCCCTTCCAAATGTTGGAGATGTGGGCATCCTCAGGGCACATTCTACCACATGTGGTGGACGTGCCCCAAAATTAAAACATTATGGACAAAAATCCACAATTGGCTCGAAGAGATGATGGGCGCAAGGTTAAAAAGAAACCGGAACTGTTCCTTTTGGGTCTTCCTGGAGGCAAAATGGACAAACAAATTCATTATTTGATAATACACATCCTCGCAGCCACTTGAATCTCAATAGCCCAGAACTGGAAAAACCCATTGGCTCCCTCAAGTATTATGATTATACAAAAATATACAATTGTGCAGAAAACGATAGACTCACATTAAAATTGAAAGACAAGGGAGATTCAGAATATTAACAGGTGTGGGATAACTGGATAAACAATAGATACAAAACTGGATAACAGTAGATAAATTAGGTTTATGATATTTTTGGAGAATATAGAAACATACGAGAAAGTTTGGTGAAATTTAAGCTGCTGATGTTTGCGTTAGACATTTATATAGAACTTGGTTTTAATAATTACATAGGAGAGGTAGTTAGGTTGCCTCTTTTTATGTTGTTTGTCTTGTTTGTGATGTCTTTTTGTATTATGTTTACGGTAGATAGGTTGAATATATTATAAAGAAGACATAGACCAATAATCAAATACATAAACACTTATACAATATCAATGTTTTTACTTTTTTCTCTTTTGTGTTTTTCTTTTTTGTTTTTATTTCTCTTCTTGTTCTTGTTCTTTTCTTGTTTAATAAAATCAATAAAGACTATTAACAAAAACTGTTGAGTGGCCTCAGAGACAAAAAAAGTGGCGTGGATGAGGTAAAAAAGAACACGAAGGAAAAACATTGAGAGAAGAAAGAGGGTGAACGATGGGTGTAACAAAGGAAGAAGGAAAGTAAAGAAAGTTGATTGAAGGAATGGATTGTGGATTGGAAGAATGCTGAGATTGGTGTGAACTGGTCAGAGGTGAGTAAAGAACGATGCAGAATGTGTGGTGTGAGAGCAGAACAGATCTGTGGTGAACGAAGGAAATGGAGTGAGTAGAGAGAGAAGGTGACTGTGTGCTTTGGTGAGGAAGACATTTTGAAAGTTGTGATGAAGGAAACCAGGAAGTGAGAGAAAAGGAGATTGGAACTGAGTTTGTGTAGTAAAAACACAAAAGAAAGAGAAGAAAACAACTAAGTGAATGGAGTTAAAGTGGAGGACGTGCCTGGAGAAGAACATAAAGAGACTTAAAGACCAGAAGTAAGAGAAGTGGGAGGAGCTGTACTGCTGGTATTGATTGGAGAGAGAAAAAAAAAGAGATCTGTTATATGTGTGTAAGATTTTTGGACTTAGAGTATAGTAATAATATTTTTTGTATATGTATAGTGCTGTAGTTTATAGTTTTTAGAGATCTAACATTTTAGTATTGGTAAAATGATTTCCCCCCCTTGCCCCTTTTTATTGCTCTTTCTGTAATGTCACTGCTATTTGATCCTGCTCTCCCCCCTCTCCAACTCTCTTATTAATATTACTATCATTATTATTATAGTATGGTATGGATTGGAAAATAGAAAAATAGAAATCTATAATTATTTAATAATAGAGAGATGTATTGATATTAAGAATAGTAGAGAACAATACAGTATAAAAGTGATAACTATAGTGCAAATAGTGAAATATTGTTTTGACATAAATTGATTATGTATTGATTATATATTGATAGTAATTTGAGATAAATAGATATTTATATTAGGTCTGGAAATCCTAGACACCTGATAGAACTGAAGAGCTGATCACTTAAAGAGGGAATTGAGAGGATATAGCTGGGAATACATTAAAATAGGAGGTATAATAAATAAGATGTTGGAATTGGAAAGAAAGGAGGAATTATTATAGAAATTACTGAAAGTAATTATGTAATTGGTGAAAAAGGAGGACTTCTGGCAAATCTAATATGTCCACAACAGTGACATTTACAAAAACAATTAAGAAAACAACCCACATGGCTGCATCTCCTGCAGGAGTGAAGGATGGAGGAGAGAAAGTGGGAGAAAAAGCAACATTGCTGCAGAATATACAAATGTCGATAGACACCATGAAAGAGGCAATATTAAAAATATCTAAAATGCAAGAGACTATGAGTCTCTAGGAGATTTAAAATCAGATGTGAGAGAAGTTAAAGAAAATACCAAAAGGATA
Source organism: Calamaria suluensis (assembly GCA_032468135.1). Lineage (NCBI taxonomy): Eukaryota > Metazoa > Chordata > Lepidosauria > Squamata > Calamariidae > Calamaria > Calamaria suluensis. Next base: position 74,406 of record JANHFP010000703.1, on the reverse strand, counting down.
AAATGACAGAAATCCAAGATGTTATGGTGGAAAATCAGCAATGAATAAAAGATTTAGAAGTACTGTCAGAAAAACCAGAGAAAAAACTGGATGATACTGAAAAACAACTGAAAGAAGCTAATCAACTGGAAGAAGCAGTGATATATCTGGAATTGGATAATTCAGCACAATATTTGAGATTGCAGAATATAGAAGAAAACAGGGAGGAAGACTTACAAAATGTAGTAACAGAAATTCTGGTGGAACACTTTGGACTTGATAAAACTGAGCTACAAAATGGAATAGAGGAAGTATACAAAGTGTTTACTAATTATGCAAGAAGATATAAGCTACCCAGAGAAACTCATGTTAGGTTCGCCAGAAGACCCCTGAGAGATGAGATTTACAGGAGATCTAGGGACTTAAAGATAACACATAAAGGGAGGAAAATAATAATATTGAAACAAGTTCTGAGGAGAGTAAGAGAACATAGGCGAGATTACCAATTCCTATCTACACAATTAATAAAGCATAATATTTGATTTAGATGGTTAATCCCAGAAGGAATTTTAGTAACTTGGCAAGAAAAGTGTGCTGACCCGGCCAAATCCAATTACCAAGGAACAAAAAAACCCCAACACAAGTGCACAAAAACATAAATGTCTTTATCAAAAAGTTCACAGCACTATTTGAAAGCAAAACATAGATAGCCAAATGGAATAATTACCAGCAAGAATGTTGGCTGCAACTCAGAAAGTAAAATATCACGAACCAAAGCTGGTCAGGAAGCAGGAGCAATACACGAACAACTCTCTAGAACAAAAACACTATTTGATCCCAGCAAAGAAACCCCACCCATTCTCTTCCTTATAAGGCTTTTCCCTGATTAACGTTTGCTCAGGTGCAAACGTTCAATGCTGTCTCTTTTCTCTGCGTCGCTCCCTCGCATCTGCAAGGGGGACTGCTTCTGCATCTTCCTCTGAGTCCTCAGCTAATTGGTCCTGAGCTGCGGGGGCTAATTGGTCTGTGACATCATCCCTAGCCAAGTCAGTTAACCCCTCTGTGTCAGAATCTGACTCAGACTGAGGCATGACAAAAAGAGAATTTGGATAGAAAAAGCAAAGATGTTCTATGAGGAATGTCTAGCAGTAATGGAAGAACTGGAAAGTGGGGAAATGGAAGACAATGGAAGTCAAGAAGGAAAAAAGAGGTTGGGAGCTGAAGGACTAGGGGATGTGGGAACAGTAAATAGGGAGCAAGCAAGAACAGAACAGCAGTAGGAAGTTAGGTATAGAATAGAAACTCAGGCATCAAGTAAAAAAGAATAAATGAATCAAAGGATTAGACTATTATCATTAAATATAAATGGATTGAACTCTCAAAAAAAAGAAATCAAATATTTCACAAATTACAGCAGCAAAAATTAGACGTGATATGCCTTCAAGAATCCCACATCCCCCAGACTTCCTCTTCCAGTTTGGCTGGCGTCTGACGTGACCACGGCGAGCTCCTGCCCTGGGCATCCGTTTCGCCCTCCTGGTGGGCCCTGTGGGGCACACGCGAGCCCTCAGGGACGCCTGCTGCAGGGGGCGGCTAGCCAGAGGCCCCCAGCTCATTCTGGGGTCCATTTGATGGCTTCGCCTGAGGCACCGGAGGTGCGAGCGGCGTGAAGCGGCCTCCTAAAATGGAGCCATCACAGTGCCAACCAGCTGGCCTGCCGGAGGACAATTAGAGAAATTTTGGAGTGGTGCAGAGCGAAGGTGGAAAGACTGGACCCAGATGGTGGCAGGAGAGGTAACAGGG
>JANHFP010000703.1:20634-31162 GCA_032468135.1 Calamaria suluensis | reverse complement strand
GTGCTCTTGTATTGTTGTGGTTGAAGGTGAAGTAGTCCTTGACAGGTAGTACATTGTGGCATATGATTTTATGAGCTTTTTATTTTATGAATAAGTTCCTCAGCCAAGTTTACTTGTGATAAACTCAGTAATTATTTTTGGACTGCAGCCAGAGTTTGTCTACCTTGCTTTCGGGAACTAAGCCAACTTTGAAAAAAAAGAGAGAAGGCAATTGGTTTTTTTGCAATAAAGACTGTTTGTTTTCTACGTTCCTGCTTTTTTGTTGTTCAGGGATTGCTTTGAGTTGGGTCATCACATTGTTTCCTGTGCTGGCCACCCCCAAACCTGGTTTAGCAAAAGGGAAAAAGTTATGATACATCATGTGATGACATGATGCCACATGTTTGACACCCCTGGATAACATGGCTTGAAACTACAACGGCAGCACTGGCACCTTCAGCGGCTATAGGTAACACATAGGACACATTAAGTGGCATTACCACATCATGCAGGGAATATTAAACAAAATAGCTAACTTTAGTAGATGATACATGCTAGTGTGTCCCTGTTTACATGCTAACATTCTGGAAGTGGCTTTCTGACATGTTCACAGAATGACTAGCTAGTTATTGCTAATAATAAAATTCCCATTATGATTTTGTTTCTCAATGCACTTTGCTCATGCAGTTCAAACACATATACTCTTGTTATTGATACTATAATACCTAGACTATTCCATCATGAATTGAGGAAGAGGAAGAGAGGTCAACTGTTTCACCCAAGTTCTCCTTTTTTGCCTTAGCTTTCCTCACAAGCTTATTTTTCGCTTTTTACCTGAGGCCCTGTGCCTTAATTGCTCCTATCTGCATGCAAAAATGGTTTCACAGGACAGTGCTTTGTAGAATGTCCTTCACTTCATCAAAAGTGAAGTGAGGAAAGAAGTAGCTGCATCCATTTCTCTATGCTATAACTTTCACTTACAACACAGTGCTGGATTTCACCGGACATTTGCAGATAACTTCTTCATAGTTAAAGAGTAGTTTTCTGTATTATTAATACTGTGGGAATTTAGCTCCCACACTGATGCTAGCAGAACTTCTTCTTTTTATGAAATTATCCTGTTATTAAATTCTGAAAAAGAGATCTTTTAAAGATGTACCACTGTCCTGTCAGTAACCCATCTTTCTGGCACATGGCAAGATGAAGTTGTCAGCATAAAAGGTCAGGAATTTAATGAGGTTTTCATTTTTGACAGAGAGTACTCCCACAAAGATGTCAACATAATCACTGTTACTACTTAATTTTTATTATTTTTGCAATACCCAACAATTTGCTTTCTTGTTTATTAATGGTCAGCAGCAGAAGGTGGAAATTTATTTCTTCTTAAACCATGTTTATCTCCGAGGCTTTCAAGAATAATGGCAGAGCAATTTCCCTTGCATTTCTGTACTTATGTGGATTTTTTGAAACATAATATTGGCTGTGGTTTTGTTTTTAAAATATTATATCCTTAGATTCCCATTACAATCATATGAATATTTCCACCAAATCTCAGTTATATCTATGACATCATATTTACTTTCCCATAATATGAATTCAAGCTCAACTTACTTATTTTCCTTCATCTGAGTATTAACATAATGACAGCAGTTCATAATCTTCATGAGTTAATATTCATCCTGATTTTTTAAAATGGTTTATTCGACACCAGTTTATTTATTTTTTCCACTTATTTTATAATGCTTTGTGTACAACTTTCAAGTTGTATTTGCATTCTCTCAGTTGTTCAGCTTGTTGTCTTGTGTTCAGTGCAAACTCATATTTTTCCTAAGAGACTCAGAGCACGTATACACGCTGCCTCCAGCACAAGTGAGGGCCTGAAAGTGATTTCCAAGTTTTCAACAAAATATTTTTTGTTATCACTTTCCTCTGCTCCGTTTGCTCTTTATATGTTTCTCTTGTGGAGAACTGCTGCTTCTGTCAGCCTCTACTGTAGCCTTCTAATGAATCTTCATAAAACTGAAGTGTAGCTGCTTGTTCCTGCAATCTTCTTACATTTTCTCCTTCAAGCATTGCTGTGCACTTGTTCTTGCTGGAAATATATAACGAATTATTACCAGGCAGAATACAAGGATATGCTGTCAACTTAGTGAGGTGATTCATTACAGACCGACCCTTTCAACTCCTTCACTGAACTCCCCTGTCAAACTTCTATTAGCTGCCCTTGTTTGTCGAATTTCTCTCTCCTGGAAGTGCAGTAGGCTCAGTAAAAACTGCCCTGTTCCAGTGCCCACTGCTTCTAATTAAACAAAAGTTGTGGAACAAAACATTAAGCTTTGAAGTATCTTTTGGATATGAAAAAATCAACTTTAGCATAGAGGCAAGAGCAGTCCTTATGACAAAAAACCCTGTTAGATAACAATGTTGCTTTCCTCAAGACAAAAAAACCCATACACCCCAAAACCCATTTTTATTTGTTGATAAAAATCCATCTAAAGAAACACCAGAAACTACAGACAATTTAACAACTATTTGATTGCTTCTAATGTTAGTTCGTTTAGGGAATCATTGGTTTCTTGCTCTCAAATAAATCAAGAACAAGAGCCTCACATTTACATAGGTGTTATATAGAATCTTGATTAAAGACATTTGGTTAGATGCACATATATTAGCGAAGGCATCAAAATTCAGCGAGAATAGTTTTACAACTTCTGCAAATGCAGAGAAAGAAAAAGAAAGACATGAGTTTAACTCAAAGTTTGAAGCCACCACAGACAAATTCTTTGAAATATAACACAGCAGCTCTGACACATTACAGGTGCCAAGTTTCTAATTGTTATTCTATGAAATTCTGTTCTTTGCTGTGAAAGGAGAGGGAAAAAAGAGAGCGATGGACCCCCCACATTCTTGAATATCCTGCTTAGTTAAGGCATAAATTCTATAAGCATTTGTATAATTGACAGCGGGTGGCAGTAAAATTCCACACTCAAATAAGCATCTACAAAAATATAATTAAAGAGAGATACAATAACTTGAATAGGAGTATATGTATAACACAGAATCACAGAAAGGCATACATTCCTCTTTTTGTTCCTCACAACTGAGTAATTGGAACAATCCAATTTATCATTAGCAAGTGTGACTAAAAGAAATAATAAAAGAAATTAGGTTTTAATTTGGTGTGAAGATTTGAAACCCAGGCTTATTGCTGACTCTTATTTTTAATTGATTGGCACCAGTACATGAGTATAGAATAAGATTGGGTATCCCCCTCGATTTAAGCATGCAAAGTGGGAGTGCTGTTGTGCTGGCCCACTGAAGCCTTTCTTGCCCAATCCTAACTCCAATGAAAACGTTAGTGTAGGGAATGGGAAGAAGACACAAATACCATTTTAGTTACTGCAGATAGGTGGGATACAAGCAAGAAAGCAAACAAACAAATACAATGTGCACTGAATTCAGTGAATCTGTTGTTGCACTGACTGATTGTGATTTTAAACTGTTTAAAAATTTCTTTTCACTTTTATGTGGACAGCGAATAGAGGTGATTGCCTAGCTATGCCTTCCCTGCATTCATAAATAAAGAGAAAATAAGGCATCTCATCATGTAGGACTATAAACACATAAGGCCCCCTTTTTTTTGGCAATGAGTGTGATTTTTATGTACCAATAGCCTCTGGACAATGGAGAACATATGCTGTTTGTTGTTTGATTTTTTAAAAAAAAATTACATAAAAATATTGTTCTCCGCCAATGAGCTGCAATATTAACCATCTAAATGCTAGGAATTTTGTCTGAAATTACCTTACAAGCTTTTTTTATTCCAGAACGTAACAATGGTAACAGAATAAAGCAACAGAAAACATTAGTACTGTACCATAGAACTAAGCATATGGCTTATAGCTCTGGAGCATAGGTACCATTATGTATTCCTTTGAAGTGTCTTGATGTTTCAATTAAGAGATAATCCATAATAAAACAGAGCAGCCATCTGGTAGGTAAATTGGAGAAGTAATGGAGTCCCACAGATATAAATCAACTTTCTGAAGGATAATTTCCCTTTGCAGAAATATCCCAGGAGTTTCAGATTCAGTCAGCGCCAAGTGATATTGACAATGCAGGTGAATTAACACCACCAAGGGAAAATCTGCTTTCATGGGTTTTGAGTCAGCAGAAAACTGAGGCACAATACAAATCTAGTTAGTGAGGTCAAGTAGCTTATTGCCTTAACCCAGACAAAATTCTTATTTCAAACCAGAAATGAAACTGAGGTTATTGTATTAATAGATAATACTCTATTCCAGGGGTCTCCAACTTTGGTAACTTTAAGCCTGGAGGACTTCAACTCCCAGAATTTCCCAGCCAGTTTTGCTGGCTGGGGGATTCTGGGAGTTGAAGTTCTCCAGGCTTAAAGTTGCCAAGGTTGGAGACCCCTGGTTTAAATGATTGTGAGTCACTTGTTTTCATTTAGAACCTATAGCTGGGTATACACATAGTACTATTAGAGTTTATAGAACAAATCATACTTCACACATTATGTTAAGCCATAAAACATTTACAAATCTCATATTACATCTTCCTGTATGAATCCAAGCTATTAATTACTATATGCTCAGAGTACCTGGAATGAAATGTAAAACTGATAGGTTGTGCTGGTTGTAATCACTGAATACCGTAATAATCAATGGAATGACACCACAGTAAAATTGCTTTCTTATTCCACTGGATAATACATATTACATTTTATATATTTGCTAATATATAACAAGTTTTAAGAATGTTAATTATTAAAAGTTAAATATTTTTCACTGCCAAACATCTGAGAATGCTCATATAATAAATCATATAAATCTATGGCAATTTTAAAATATATTTGTGTCCATTGTGTAAAGCCACTTAACCTACAATGAACTGAGCTCTTTACTGCTGGATTTAAGCCATTATGGGACAGGAAATGCTTTGGCTTACATGATTATGAATCCAGCTAATTTTGAATCTGGCAACAAACGAGGTTAAATAAATAATGGATTGGATAGGTGTAATGACCCTATTAAAGAGTAACTTGCTTGTAGATGTTGATCTGTGAATATGATTTTAAAACAACATTTGAACAGACTTCATTGTTTTAGAAACTTCAACCTGCTAAAAAAATGAATAAATAAACTAGTGATTACACTAACCTTGGGAAAAGGATTTGACACTTGCATTTCCTAGACCAATATTAATGAGAAATCCATGTTTTGGCCCATCTGTGATCTTATATTTCAATAATTTATGTGGACTATCTCTGTCTTCTGCTTTCAAAGACTTGCTGGTTATAAGGAAGCCCATGTGTCCAGTTGCTATATTTCTCAGTGTGGAGACACCCTTGTTCACTACTATTTGCGGCATTCCATTGTCTAAAGCATTTATCTGAATTTTCATCATCTGTGGGTTATGTGTTTCAAGGATGGTATCAGGAAAAACATAAAAATCTGGATGTGTCCCATCCGTTACAGCGAAAGAGAAGGTATCATGATTAGTTTCAGTGCCATCATGTTTGTAGCTGATCATATTTTCATTTAAGTCTTGTTTAGTGAAGCTGGTGACAGAATGACTGTTATTATAAATAATTTGACCATGTACAGGGACTTGGGTAATTATGAAATGGAGTAGATGGTCAGGTGTATCCCGATCATCCACATTTAGCTCAAATGGTGTGATCAGTTTGGTTTCCCCTTCTTGAATTTTGAGGTCATGTAATGTGAGAACTGGCTTCTTATTGTCCACATCAGTAATAGAAACTCTAAAAGTACGGAAGACTGGATTATAGCCATCAGTCACTTCAAACTCAAAGCTATCCATCTTCACCTCATCATCTGCAGTATGGATGTAATAAATCTTGTTTCCAGCTAGTTGAAGCTGAGTGAAAGTAGTGACAAGAACTCCAGGGTTGTCTGAATTCTCTAAATGACCTCTGCTTGGTGCCCGGGTAATACTGAACCTAAGTAGTTCATCAGGACTGTTGATATCACTTGTACTGAGGAGATCTGTAGTGAGAGTCACTTTCCCACCTTCTTTCAGAGTGACTCCTTTATTGATCACCTCAGGAAACACCTTATCAATGTCATTGATAGTAATGTAAAAATACCTGTCTGTCAAGGGATTGATGCCATCAGTGACATCAAACTTAATTAAGTCACGGAGTCCCTGTTGGCCTGTATGTGTATAACATATATATTTATGATCTACGTCATCCTGTGTAAAATTCATGCCGAGTGTAATATTGTATAGCTCCTCTTTTTCTTTACTTATATGCTGCAGTAAGCCATGCCTGGGGGATAAACGAATAATGTAAGTAAGCATCCTGTCTTCCGAGTCTATGTCAGTGGCTTGGAGATCTTGATTGGTGATAACTTTAGATTCACTAATGTCTACTTCTAATCCATCATTGATGGACATCCGAGGTGTTTCATCATCAACCAAAATGACCATTATTAATACTTCTTCTTCCACTGTGTGTAGGCCATCAGTGAGCTGGATTGTGAAAGAGTCCTCTTTAGTTTCTGAGTCGTCATGTTCATACACAATGCTAGATGCTTCCTGAATTTCTTCCAGAGTGAAATTGGTAACAGACACAGTACCTGTAGCCAGTTGGTTAACAATCTGTCCATTCTTTGGAGGAACAGTTATAAAGAAGCGCAGTTCATCTGGGGGAATATCAGCATCAGCACCATTGAGAATGGGTGTGTCAATTACCAAACTCATACCTTCCAACACCACAAACTCACGTACAAACAATTCGGGCTTCTCATCATTGGTTGGGATAATGATAATTGGAAAGAACTGAGGTGGTGAAAAGTTGATACCATCAGAGCACTGGAAAGTCAATCTGTCTTCTAAAGGTTCTATCCCCATATGGATGCTCTGAACATAGTTGACATGACCAACACGAATATCTTTGATGGAAAATGCACTAATGGGATTCCCAGCTCTGGATTTTTCAGATCCTGGTGCTGGAGAGATATTCTCTAGGTATCCAAATGTTGACTGTGTTAGAATGGTACAGAGAATATCATCTCTGGGAGTATCAATATCTTCCACATCCAGCAGTTCTAACCTTAGAACATTTTTTCCTCCTTCATGAACAGTGAATGATTCTTCTCCCAACATAACTTCAGGAGCAATGTTGTCCACTGGCAAAAGAGTTACAGTCACACACACTCCTTCTATTGTGCTTCCTCCCACCACCCAATCACTGGACCGATCTGAGATAGTAAGATTGAAAGAATCAGTCTGCTTCTTCAATCCAATCTCTCCACTATTGTGAGCATAAACAACTGTTCCGCTTATGAGATCCTCTTGAGTGAATCTTTTAGAGGGTACTCCATCCACTAGAATACTACCCAGCTTAGGGGGGTCCTCTACAATAAAAGTTAATGCTAGTTCATCAGTATCCTCATCTGTACCCTGAATAAGAGAAGTAGTTATTTCAGTAACACTATTTTCCAGAACATCAATAAAGGTCCCCAAAAGTCCATTACTACTAAGGACCATGATGCTGGGACGTTCATCATCAACTGGTTGGACAGCAATTTTAACTGTGATTGGTACTTGATGAACTTCATCACTTACTTCTAATTGAAAGGAATCACTTCTGTACTCATCACCATTATGCTGATAGGATACACGGCCATTAGTAATGTCATCTAACAGAAAAGATTCACCCTGAACCATCAATCCTTCCTCCAGGTAGCGCAGGTGGCCATGCTGAGGTGTTTCAGTTAAAGTGAAGACAATTCGGTCAGTGTCTGTATCTTTATCAGTAGCATCTAGCTGTGTGGTGGTAAGAAAGAAGCTGTGCCCCTCAAACACTGTGAAACCAGCATTGGTTATTTGTGGGGGCTGATTATTCACTGGCTGCAAGAAGAAAGTGAAAACACCTAGCACAGAATTACCAGCTGCATCTTCTACACTGTAAGTGAATTGTGCTATTCTTGGAGTAATGCCAAGTTCTTGGTCTGGCGGTCTATAGGCCACTTTATGATGATTTATTTGTGCTTGAGTGAAATGGGTAATAGGCACCAGAGGACTGTCAGTCAATACAATTTCACCTGCCAAGACAGGGTGATTTTTGTCAATGTCAGTTGGTGATGTAAGCACTGTATACTTCAGCTCTCTGTCATCTGTGTCCAAATCAGTATAACACAGATAGTGCTTCTTGAAATGTGTCACTTGGTATTCCAGGACAGTCATCTGTAAAGTTGTCCCTGGGTATAGTTCTGGAGATAGGTTATCTACTGGCTCTATCTTGACGATAAACACCTTTTCTTCAGATTGATTTGGAGGGTCATTATCATCTTGGAGATAGAATACAAACTGGTCCATCACTACATTGGTGCTATGAGGCCCAATATGCCTGTAGAACAACTTTCCATCCAGGATATCCTCTTGCAGCCATTCAGTCACTACCTTCTCATATATACCCTCACTTTCTATAAAGTGCCAGGAGGATGGATCACTCTGATTTTCTTCCATATCTTCCACTTTTTCATTGGATGATGGAATCTCTTCCTGACGCAACAGAAGCTCACCAAAATGTTTCCAGACAGGTATACCTGAAGACTTTTTAAACTCTTTAACCAGAAATCGAATAGTTGAGTCATCAGAGTCTATATCAGTAGCACTGAGAACAAAGGGTGAGATCTGCACTACCTGGTGCTCACTTAGGACCAAGCCAGTGTTGGCATTAAGGAGTGGTGGTTGATCATCATCAGGGGCAATTGTAATTGGATAAAAAAACTCCACCTGGTGTTGTCCATCCTCCATGCGAAAGATAATGTTATCACTGAAACTGTGCTCACTGCCATCGTGCTGGTAGATCACCTGTCCAGCTTCCAACTCTGCTGCAGTAAAAAAATGACGACCAGGAGATACATTCAAAACTCTCAGTTCACCATGTTTTAGACCTCTTGTAACCCAAATCTTCACTTCCCCTAAATTGTCCTCATCACTGAGTACAAGATTGTCTGAAAGTGGCCTTGACTGGCCTTCAAAAAGCATCATCTGAGGGCCGGCAATGCGATTAAAGACAGCCACCGGAGCCAAAGTATTCATAGGTTTCACCACCACCATGAAGGCAAAGGGGTCTGAAGAGGCACCCTCAGGGTCCAACACCTCCATCTCAAACTGGAAGAGGCGCTCATGGTCTGAGTCCACCATAGGAGGCTGGTAGGCAATCTTCAGCTCCTTCAACTCCTGCTGAGTGAAAGAAGTGAGTGGCCGGCTAGGATCATCGGTACTTATCAAGTAACCAGTTGTCGCATCTTGGTCTCCAATACTGAGCCAGGGAGAGGTGATATTAAATAGCAGCAGGTCTGAGGGGCTCTCCAAGTCCTCTGCCGCCAACATGTCAGGGGTGATGGCAGTAAGCACAAACTGGTCCACCTCCATCATGAGCAAAGCCACAAAGCTGGGCTTGGGGGGAGTGTTCTCAACCCCATCCCGGATCCGAACCACCACCTGAAAGTACTCCTGCTGGCTTAGGCTCCCGGGAGACCCTCCCTCCTCCAGCACTTCCACCCGCATGGGGACGTGGTCGCGGTTGGGGGAGGGCGTGGCAGCTATGTGCTGGTAGCGGATGCCTTCGCTCAGGAAGCGGCGGCAGTCGTTGCTGTAGCCCGGCGGCAGGGGGCGCCCGCGGGCGTCGACCAAGCGCCCGTAGGAAGGCAGGTGGTTGCCGCTGCTGGAAGGGTGGGGGAGGGCGGTGAGGCGGCAGTGGCGGCGGCCGGCTTCCCCCTCCTCAGCGAAGGCCAGGACTTTGGCGTCCAGGGGCTGGCTGAGGCCCCGCAGCTTCTCCACGGCGAGCGGCAGGTTGCGGCTGAGGAGGCGCAGCTGCTGCGACAGCACCTCGGCCTCCAGCGCGAAAGGCACGACGGACGTGCGGCTCGGGGAGTCGTAGCGGAGCTGGAGGCTGAGGCGGTCGCGGCCGGGGGTTCGAGACCCGTAGTGGGTGTAGGTCACTTCTCCGGGACCGAAGTCGCAGGGGAAGCGTTGCGGGGAGAGCGCCCCCGGGCGGTGAGGCGCAGGCGGCGGCCCGCTCTCCAAGACCGTCACGGTGCACTTGTCACCCGGCTGCACGCGGATCACCAGGTCCCGGGCGGGGTCCAGCGAGACGGAACGACCGAAAGGCACCCGCAGCCCACGGTTGGCCACCAAGACCCCCGCGGCGGTCCCGTTGGCGGCGTCCGGTTCTGCCGGCTGAAGGAGGATCGACGGGCCGGCGGAGTCCTGCGGCTGGGTGGTCCCGAGCGCAGCCAGAATGGAGAGCAGGAGCAGCGCCGCCCCGAACGGCTCCCGGCGGCGGTGTAGGTGCCTGGGCGGTTTGGCCATGCCGCCTCTCGTGCTGCGCCCCTCTCCCTCTCTCTCTCGCGAGTTCCGACGGACTTTGGGACCCGGGGACGGCAGGGCGGACGACAAGGTTGCAGGACCGGGGCTTCTGCGCTGCGCCTCAGCGGGGATCTCTGGGGACTCGAACGCTGCCTGCTGCAGGTACTCAAGGGGGGGGGAG
>JANHFP010000700.1:190031-207405 GCA_032468135.1 Calamaria suluensis | reverse complement strand
ACCCATTGCGACCCCATGGACAAAGTTCCTCCAGGCCTTCCTGTCCTCCACCATCCTCTGGAGTCCACCTAAGCTCACACCTACTTTGTTTAGCTTTATAAGATCAGCCAAGGTCGGTCTATACTTTACCTAACTGGAATGTAAGATGTGTATATGTGCACCCCAGGTAGTAGCATCCTATTAAAACTGGTGTTCTCTCTTACCTGTCATTTGGAACAGAGCGTCTCTCCTGAAATCATCGTTGTTGTAGCATATGCATGTGACATGTCTAAGCAAGAATTCACTTATACTTCCAGGCTATTGTTCATCCTCATAGAAAATGTCAATTAATGCATTAACAAGAACCCTTTTTTTACCCCTGACTTTTCTGGCAGAAGGACAAGCGAGATAAGGCACAAATGTCCATTTCCCCCAAAACGATCTTACGTCATACCTCATATTGTGTTATGAGACCATTGGGTTCCACCGGCTCTTCCCATTTGAGAAAAATCATGTCCTCCAGAGGGGTGAATGTGAGGGATTCTGAAGCTATGCCTCCAGGGACTTGAATGAGTAGATGGACGAAAGAGAAAAAGAGAGAGAGAGAGAAAAAAAACAATCAGGAGACATTTCTTGCTTCTAAAATCAACAAGCAATGAAGGAACATCAAATGAAACTAAAACTTGGAACACCACGAAAAGAACCTTAAGCCAGTGGTGGGTTGCTCCCGGTTCGGACTGGTTTGCGCAATCCGGTAGCAGTGATGGTGTGACATCACCAAACTGGTTCTCTGTAACTGGGATCTGGGCCCTCCTGCCCGCCCTTATCTTACCGTTTTCTGGCCAGCTGAAGTGACCGATTGCTGTGCCTGGCCAATTCTGACCATGCTCAGTGTGTGTGCACAGTGCATGTGTGCTGCGTGTGCTCTACTGAGCATGCATGGAGCACATGTACAGCATGTGTGCACTGTGCATGCTTATCTGCACATGCACTGAGTGCAAGTGCAGCGCACACATGTGCAAACTGCACGCAGCAATCATCGGACAACAGAAACGATAGTAAAGGTAAGTAGGACCCACCCCTGCCTTAAGCCAAACCTGGGGATGTTCAAAACTGCATCCCAGCTTACCCTAAGGGAGGGCTATTTAAAGGTAAAGGTTTCCCTCGCACATATTTGCTAGTCGTTTCCGACTCTAGGGGGCGGTGCTCATCTCCGTTTCAAAGCCGAAGAGCCAGTGCTGTCCGAAGACATCTCTGGTCATGTGGCCGGCATGACTAAACACCAAAAGTGCAGGGAACGTTGTCATGTCATAAATAGGTCAAAAGAAAAAATAATAATGCAATAAAAGTTATTGGGGTTGCTGAACATTCTTAATTCATCTGTATTGTGCTTTTTTATTTTGTCTTTGGAAAAGAAATTCCCTGACACAAAGTAATGAAAAAGGAAATAGGTCTAGATTCCTATGCAGATGGATTTTAATTAGACTTTCCCTCATGTCTCTAGCATCACATGTATTTGCTCCAGAAACAGGTATGAAGGACAGAGCAATCTAATTTCATATGGTGGATAATTTTTTTGTATGTGAAAGGGCACAATGAGATGCAGCTAGTAGTATAGGAATCACTTCATTAATGCACATATTTTCCAAAGCAAAACATTGGATTGTGATTTGCCAGATAACAGCAGCCAGTATTCAGCTTCTTCTTTTTTGTAAAACGGCATAGCAAAAAATACGAGAAAATGTTTGAAGTCTGGTATTGAAGTAAAATGCATAATTTATGAGTTACCAGAGAACATTATGATTTGTAATAGAATTTTTCATTTGATTATGTTAGTATGCTATTAACGTATCAGTTGCCAAGGAAAGTACAAAATTTATTTGCTGTCTCCTTTCATATCCTGGTGGCTATTTTTTTATACATTGAACTGTTTTAACATTTAAAAATGCATGGATCTTTTATTTTTTCATACTTATAAAATATGCTATTTATTTGCATTTGATTTCCAGAGTATTAAAAGGTTTACTGTTACATTTCATTCTAGAAACACTGAATCTAAAATTAATTTTGCCCAAAATGAATTTTCACTTGAATCCTATTCCTTATTCTTTCCAGATGTTTTTATATGAAGGTAGATTTGTGTATTCCCGGGTCTCTCCTGGCTCTGAGAAAAACATACAGTTTGCTATTCCTTTATCTTTACTATTCCTTTATTTTAATGTCTATATTTGTAAGGAACTCTAATTGGTAGATTCTTCAAATGGTTTCATTAGCTGTGCTGTACAGATCTCAAATAAATTAAAATGTCAACATGAGGCCTTTTAATGAGGGATTTGTCCTATACGTCATGCTTTTATAGGACAGATTCTTAATGATGGGAAAGATTGACAGTCACATGCATATTGAGATAGAGATGTTTTTGCCTATTAAAAGATACAAATCTTTTTTCAGTTAAATGCTGGTTGGTTTTCCATTTGTGAAGATGAGGATATCCATGTGCCTTTGATCAAGGAATAGTAAATGTAAATTTTATAGGGGATTACTCTTTGAGAAGGTGCTTGGTCGAAGTCTTGGAAAGAGTCCAAGAAATGACTAAGCAAAATTTGGGAAGTGTACTGTAGTTTTATGTTGGGAAGAAGTGGACAAGTAGGTCAGTGTGAGAGTGTGAGAAAGTTTATTACTCTTTTACTGATTTAGAAAAAAGTGTATGATATTCAGTTATGGACCGTTTTACGAGAGTATGAAATTGCAGGTTGGTTGCTGAATGAAATAATAATAATACAGTCTGGAAACTAAGTGCAAGTAGCAATATATGGATGCTCAGTAACTGGTTTGGTATCGAGGCAGGAAGAAGATAAGAATTTCTTCATGTTCCTTTTGTAGTTTTTATAGATAAATGAATTAAATTGCTTGCTCTGAGGTTAGACATGTTGGACAGGAATTTGAATATATATGTACATTGTGTGCAGATTATGCTGTTTTGTTGGCTGAGATGATTTGTACTGAATACATTGCATGATGCAGCCAAGAATCAAGGCCTGAAACTTTATCAAAGAACAAGGTAGTTATATTTCACAAGGAAAATAGACTGAACTGTTGCAAGAAATGCATAAATGAATAGGGAAGAATTAGAGCAAACAAATGACTTTAATCACCCTGGTTGAATGTTTACTAATGTTGGGAATTTAGATAGAAAATTTTTAAGACATTCAAATGCTGGTAGAAAGGGAGTGGGTAGTATATTGTCCTTGGATTGAATGAATGTGAAAAAGAGTCAAAATTTATTTATTTATTTTATTTATTTATTTATTTGTTTGTTTGTTTGTTTGTTTGTTTATTTATTTTGTTGATTACATATTAGGTAATATATATAAGTATGAGCATGAATTGGATATAAAAATGAATACAAATAAAGAGAACATTAGGACAGGAACGGTAGGCACACTGGTGCTCTTATGCACGCCCCTTATGGCTACGTAAGAGTACACTTGTGCGACTAGATAGTCCTTGACTTACAACAGTTCACTTAGTGACTGTTTAAAGTTACAACATCCCCGAAAAAAGTGACTTATGACCATTTTTCACGCTTATGGCCATTACAGCATCCCCATGGCCACATGATCTAAATTCAAGTGCTTGGCAACTGACTCCTAGTTATTATACTTGCAGTGTCCTATGGTCATGTGACCATCTTTTGCAACCTGGAAAAGTATTTTTTGGTTTAATTGTGGAGATGGTGCGTGATTGGCCTGCTGTGCTTATTTCTTCTCATTCAGTGATGGCTTATGTCAGTGAAATAAATAAATAACTGTCCTAGAATTTATTTTGGGCTTTTAGCTATATTTGTAATCATACCCCAAAGATCTGTAATCTAAAAGAATTAATCTTCTTGTCCTTCTCTCTCTCTCTCTTGTTTTTTTAATAGGATGATGAAGTGGTTCTGCAGTGTACTGCCACTGTTCACAAGGAACAACAGAAATTGTGTCTTGCTGCAGAAGGATTTGGCAACAGGCTCTGCTTTTTGGAATCAACTTCTAATTCCAAGGTACATCAAGCTGTCTTGTTCTAATGCTGTTTTAGATATTACTGATTCTGCCTCATGAACCATATCAGATGCTGAGCGAGTTGTGGAACCGGCAAGGAAACTCCAACGGCAAAGCGCGAGCAAATGATTTTATTCAACAGCCAACAGCGTCCGCAGCAGGGAGGTTAAAGACAGCACTGGGGCTGGTTTCTTCCTCCCAGCTTTTATACAGTGCTATATCACTTGTAATCGCACATAACCACGCCCGACGGCATTCTCAGGTGCTGTCCCTCACCGAAGCAACCACCACCACACCCATGTGAGTAGTCCCGCCCCCTTTAATCATGTTCAATCGAGATTTGCTTGTTTTCAACGCTGCCTTCACATCAATCCGATCAGGTATTCATGTTGTGGTTACAACAGGAGAGTGAGCTGTAACATTGCATACAAACAGCAACATATGAGGTTTTACTGACAAGAAGCCTGCTCTTGCGGCAGCCTTGCATAACGTTATACATACACATTCATACATAGATGTATATTTAGGATTCTTGTGAGTCAAATCTCTGATATAAAACAGTTTCTGCAATTTTAAAATGGTGAGGTTTTTGTGTTTTTTTAAATATGATTTTCATTGCAACTTTTAATAAATAAGATTAAAAATTAGTACAAACTACATATAGATTAAAGAAGAAAAAAGAAATGAAATAAAGTCAAGAGAAAGCAAAAAGTCCAGAGAGAGAAAAAGTTAAAGAAAAATAGAAAAGAAAGAAAAAAAGATACGAAGGAATGGCTTCTGATATTCTTCACAGCAGCTGATTACAATTATATTTTAACGTCTATCTCTCAAGTTATCTCTCAGAGTACATTCTTAAATGCATCTGAAAAGGCACCTCAGATTTTACTAAAAAAGAGAAAAAAGCAACTGAAATTAAAGATTAAATTTACTAGAAATCTGTACAGAGCTTTTGTGGGAAGAATTGGATTTATAAAACATTAGAGTAATGAGTGACAAAGTGGCTGCAGTACCAAAAATGTCATCATGGACAGAAATAGCTGTAACAAATAAGTTGATAACCCGGTATCTTGATGGATTCATTGTGTTCTCTTTGGGATAGCTATTATTGTGGTCTGGAAGCTACAGCTGAAGCAAAATGCAGGAGCAAAGTTAAGTTTTTAAATGTGATATATAAATATTAAGTTGTAAGGACTGGATATAGTTACTTTTTTTGGTGCTGTTGTACTTTCAGAATGTCACTAAACAGGACAGTCATTAAGCATAATCTACCTGTATTGTACCTAGTTAGATTTTAGTGTATTTTTAATTCTCTATATTATTTGAAGACATATTTGCATGGCAAGGGATATATGACTATTCTGATTTTTTAAAAAAACTTGCATTTTTTTCTATGTATGTTTTTGAAGTAGTTTTAGCTACAAATGTTTTCTTTTGGTGAAGTTGGATATATGTTGATGAGAGAGTTGACTATTTTTAAAATTCTGAATCTCTGATCTCCAAAAGAGATGGTGAGTTTAGGCATTTTTTCTCCAATGTTTTCCTTAATATAATTTTAATTAAACATACTAGTTCCCATATGGCACAGACTAAATGTTTTATTTTCAGCAGCTCATCATTTTCAAAGTATTATTTATCATCATAAAAATTAATTGAAATGTTAAATATTCATTACAATATCATTGATCTTGATGGATTCATCTATCATGTTCCCTTGTAACTGAACAATCCTAAAAAATGTAACCATTGAAGTTACTTGGATAATAGTCTGAAAATGTAAAAGTGACAAAGTGATCTAAATGTATATTTACCTACATGGATATTGTAGCACCTTTTAAATTACTAAATGGAATAAAATCAGTCTAGATAGAGATTTATATATATGTAATATATATACACATTTTAATTAGCACATGGTTTCTCCTAGCTAAGTCCCCATCCCTCTTGAATTCCTCCATGTAGAAAAAAATCCAGCAGTTCATACTTCCTTGTGAGTAGGAAAGTGCCAGGTAATGTTTTTTTCTTGTATTACCCATAGTTATGCTCTTTAGTTACATTGTTTGAATATGCCCTCAAGTGGTGAGAAATGGTATCTACCATATCTGAGGAAACAAATGCCTCATTATAAAGTTATATTTGGAAATTGATTATATCTTTGCTACTTTATTTATTAAATTTATTTGCCGTGAAGTGACTCTGGGTGGCTTTCAATGTTAAAGGTAGTAAACCATACAAAATATAAAAATGGCAACATTTGATTATAAAATGGGAGGGGAGGGAACAGGATGCCCGAAGGATGGGAAATGAGATCTACTATTGGCCCATAAATCATCTGCAGTTAGCCCCAGGTCAATGGGCACAGTCAGGTCTTCAGGCCCTTATGAAAAGTCAGATCTCATGCCAGGGGCAAGATGTGCAAAGGGCTGGAGCCACAACAGAGGAGGTTTGAATCATGCCAGCTAGAATTCCTTGACCAATAGGATCCACAGCATGTCTTCTCTGTTGTCAAGGGTGAGGCAGGACTGTTCCATTGGGGTGAGATAGTTCCTCAAGTCCTGGACTCATGCTATGCAAGTCTTTATAGGTAATAATCAATACTTTGAATTACACTTGGAAGCAAATCAATAATCAGTGCAACTTGCGGAACAGTGATGTGACATGGGCCACTCTGGGGCCCCCAAAGACTGCCAGCACTGTCTATGGAAACATTCATGCAACTCTGGCCTTTAACTTATGTTGAGTAGTGTTCTTTCTCTTGTTAATAAAAGCCAGAAAAATAAGATTGCATAAATGAACTATGAAAAGGTATTTTTTATGAACAGTCAGTTTACACCCAAAGTATAATGAGCAAATGAAGCCTATTTTTGATGGTTTGAATCAGCTTTTCCCATGTTTTCCATGAGCAAGTACCCCTGTGTTGTGCGTATGTTGTGTATAAGCCAATGCATAATGTAAGCCTCCTTTAGAACACCATTTATTCAAAATATTTTATTGTCCCCTTCAGCTGAGAAGGTTCACAAGTAGACTTACATAAAAGCAAACTCAGTCAGCAGTAAAGCACATAAAGTGAAAGCATCATTACCATTGGTACATAATTCTCTTTAGAAATCCTGCAGAAAGCATATAAAAGAATACCTTAATATATTAAGAAGAAATATGTATTAAGAAATAATTCTGTATGAAAAATGAAACAATATAATTTTCGATTTGTCCTTTCTTTGCATTAGGTCATAAATAAAACTTATAGTCTGCATTATGCATATATAATTACAACATCAGTAAAGTACTTCAGTTTACTCATTTGATTTTAATTGTTCCCTTGGATTGTTTATCGTCTGGCTGATTGAGGCTTCTTCTGTAGTTAGCGCAATGATCTCTTACAAGTTTTAAGTGGTTGGCATCACAAACAAAATCATGCCAGCTTTTAAAACCAATGTGCATGTAGTCAAACCATTTAACTCCTAGAAGCTTTAACTCCATAGAAGAAAGAACTTAATTAAATTTGCTAAAAGAGTGAGGATTGTACTGAATATATATCTTACTTTAAAACAGTCTTGGCATTGAAATAAATCGTGGGGCAATATCCTATTGGGCTCATATTATTTTATTAATTTTATTTTCCATTTCTGGCTTTCCTGTTTTCTTGTTTCCATTGCTCAGCGTGTACATATAACTGTTCAAATTGGACATGTATGTTAGGAGTACTCCAAGTGCGAAGCCTTCCAGATTGCAGTGGTCCTCAAGTAAAAGAAGGGGGAATGAGCAATGGATATTTACCTCTATGTTTCCTTTCGAGATGAGTTTAAGTGACTTGAAAATTGTGGTGGCAGCTGCACTGGCACTGAGATTGAGAGAATATATAGCTTAAGTGACAGCGATGGACAATATTCATCCTTTGTAATTATACAGCCCATCTGCTCTTTCACAAAATAGTTCTTATAGTGTGTATATGAATGGAGGGAGAGCCTTGGTCTTTCTTCCAAAATATCAATGCCCCCCACCCAACTAGGGGTCTCATTTACATCAAATGAACAAAAAAAAAAGATGGACAAGTGATGCTAAAGCTTAAAGCTTGGGTCTTTCAACAGACAATCATAGAACACTGGAACTTTAAAGACAGTGCTGATGGAAATGGGGCTTCAACAGAAACCATAGGTTGTTGTCATTTCTGTGTAAAATGAATTGTAGATTCTAATTATGATTTGAAGGTAATAGCTACATAACATATCCTCCCCCTTCTATACACTACAGCAGAGGTGGGGAACGGTGGCCCCTGTATGAAATGTGGACTTCAACTCCCAGAATTCCTGAACCAGAATTCCTGAGTCCGCATGGCTGGCTCAGGAATTCTGGGAATTGAAGTCCACATTTCATAAAAGATATGAGACATTATAAAAGACATTTCATTTTTATTTTATTGCCAACTCGGGTTAGGTATGGGATTGCTTATTCAACTGGTTTTGCCATTGATGAAAAGCGCTCATTGGATTTTGATTAATTTCTTTGAACAGTTTGTACTTTTGTTATTTAAAGATTTGTTTTTATGTCAAAATCCTATTTCTTATTCTGAAAAGTCTTAATTGTTTAGCATTTGTTGTTTGTTACATACCTTGTTAAAAACTACACTAATTTTCCCTGTTGTTACGATGAAAGAAGTGTGTACAAATGTGATTGTACTTTATATAATTCTGAATATCTGTTTGATATTCAGTTAAAGTTAAATAATGTTTTCCTTGAATCTAGCTGAATTCCTGGTAACTACATTAATACTTCCATTATGTTTTCTTGGCAACTATATGGAAAATGCTTGCTACTACTTGATTCTTTCTGGTCTATAGCTTAGAAAAGTTGTTTCTCTCTCCAAACCTCCTTTGCTTCAAGGCCCTGGCATAGGTGGCCGGGTTCAGCCACCTCTGAGAATATTTGACATGTACTTACTAGTACTGACCAGGTGATATCCAGATAAAGACATAAAGTGGGGCAAAATTAATAAAGAGTTATTGCATATGAGATGGGCAGCAAATACATTTCATAAATAAATAAAATTTCTCATGTCAGGCTATTCTCAGTGAAACATGCACATTAGGATGCCAGATAAGGGAACTGCTTGGTAAATTTTTAATATTTGTTAATAATTGTAAATATTTAAAGCCTTGCATATCTATAGCACATGCCCTTCTAAAGACTTTAATGTAAGTAATTGATTGTTGGAGCACAGATTGTATGTAAAGTAATGAAATTTGAAGTTGAAGTTTGCATTTCATCATTTTTCTCAAGCAGGATAAGAGTTTTTCTGCGCTCACTAATGTGAATTTTCCACTTTAAATTGATTAGAAAGGTTGTCATGTTTTCATGCCTCCCTTTATATTTCTAAGTAAGTTTTTGAACTTGATCAATGATAATAGTCAGTCTAAACACATAAACCATGGAGCAATGTCTGCTTGAATTTAGAGGATATTTCTTATAATGTCTGTAGCTTAAATCTTATGCACATGTAGGAATAAGTCCCATTAATATCAAAAGATCTTCAGATTTTGGGGGGCTAGTAGACTGATTTGTTATTCTAAGGAGATATTGTAATCTCTTTTACTTAGCAGTCATTGATGATTTAAGAAATCGTAAAAGCATCAGTTTATCAAAATAAAATCCTATTAGCCATTTGTTTGCTAGGACACTCTGTACTACACATTAGTCTTTTTCCTGGGATGATGGGTATATTTCTGTTTTTTTAATGGACGTTTATGAGGCTGATCTGGAGCCCAGAGGCATTCTGAGATTATTCTGAACATTGGTGCTGAGCAGTTTATTAGCTTCATATATTTTAAACAGATTTATTTAAGGTGTACATATTTGCACTCAGAGCTGGAGGACTGCAAGGTAGTTATTTCCATGTACACTTCAGATACAGATGATTGTGGTAAAATATCAGGAAAATGCCTTGCTTAATGCTCTTTTCATAATTTATTTTTTTCAATTAGAATGTTCCTCCAGATCTCTCCATCTGTACTTTTGTTCTGGAGCAATCATTGTCAGTCAGAGCTCTCCAAGAAATGCTGGCTAACACAGAGGAGAAAGCAGAAGGGGTAAGTTGATGTTACAAGTGGAATGGCATTTGGAATTAAGGCTAAATAATACTCTTTTGTAACATTCAGATTTTGTCCAAGTCCAAATCAATTCTACAGGGCAGGTTTTGCAATATTTTTATTAATTATTGATAATTATAATAATTGCCTATTACGATTACTAATAATAATAATTGTACTTAGATACTCTTAATAATTCTTAGGACAGTGATGGCTCAGCTTTTTGCCATTGTGTGTCAAAAGTGGAGAGAGTGCCTGCCCCACCCCGGCACATGCACACCCACCTGCACGTGGGCGCACACCTCCTCCACTTTTGGCACACAATGGCCTGGTGGGCCCATTTTTTGCTCTCCACTGCATCCAGAGCTTTTCTAGGAGTCTCAGGAGGGCAAAAACGACCTTCCCCACCCCAGAAGCCCTCTGGAGGCCAAAACCAGCCCGTTTCCTGACTTCCGGTGGAACTGCACTTTTACCAAAAGTGGATTGGCTCAGCTGCTTGAAAAGCATATGGTCCTTAAAGCCTTATACTCTGCTGTTTCCTACCATTTTGCATGAACAACTGCATGATGGCAACAATTTCTCATTTGTCTCTCCTCCCCCCCCCCCCGTAAGCTAAATCATTTTTGTTTAATGCGTTTTGGTGAGACTATAATTGGAAATGATCGTGTGATAGGTGTGTATAAACTTGTCTGATATAATTATAGAAATGCATTTTGGTATCATCCACAGCTTGCTTTGAAGTATTTGTTCCTCTGTGATTGGATCCAGAATCAGGCACATAACTTACATTTTATTCAGAAGTATATTCACTTTTGAATTATCCCTTTTATCATACTGTTTCTAACTTTGTTGTGAAACCTAGTTGAAAGCTACATTAAGAAAATTAAATAATTAAAGGGAGATCACATTAAAATAGCCTCTTGTGGGGAAAAAGACACTTCCCAACATTATTGACTTGGATAAATATCCTGTGTTCACAGACATAATGCTAGGGAATTGTTGTTGTTGTTTTTAGAGCAGGAATAATGACATCATCTGCATTTCCTTCAGGCATCCCTCTGCATTTTGCTGCAATCTTCTCTTTAGCTAGGGCAGAGCACATGGATTTTCTTGCAGCAGTATTTTTCTGGAGAGCTTTCTATTGTAATGCAAAACATTTTGAGGTTGCTTGGTTTTGAATGATTAAAGATTCAAAAGATGATTAAAAAAACTGTTCTGAGTAAAAAGAATTGGTAGACCTGAATGCAGAGTTTTCCTTAATATTGGTGCATATATAACCTTCTGCAAGCTAGTCTTCCTGCTTTTCTCATCTCTTTTTGTTGCTCTCTGCATTGTCTTTTCTGCCTTATGTAACTATGAAGGAGTTCTGAATGGGTATTTTGGCCATGTGCCGTCAGCTAATAGAGGAGAAGGGGTAAAAAGTGTTGGAAAATTACTATGTGTAATTTCCATTTTAGTTTGTATTCTAGTCAATCCCATTCACTTTTTTACAAGTTAATTGTCAAAACCAAAGTAAAACACAGGCAAAAGCAGGAAGTAAGAAAGATAGGTACAACAGGTAAAATTTTATATTATGTATGTGTGTGTACGCACGTGCATGTCTATTACCATGAGGTTTCCAGAGCCTCTGGAAGCAATCCTGTGGATAATTAGCAATCCTAAAAGGAGTGGTCTTCATTCATTCTAACTTTATATCTTCTATGTGCAAAAAAGTAGAATTGAATTGGAAAGTAGGACATGAAGTGATCCCTCATTTATTCTGAACCATTGAGAAACAGTAGATGGGATGCTATAGGAGCCTTGTTTCTATTTGAATTGTTTATCAAGGATTGTGCTGCATATTGTGGGAGGAAAAGTCTATGTTTTCTGTATCTTGAAACAAACTGTGTGTTTGTTTTGTCTATTAGAATAAAATAGGCTAAAAGTAATGTAACTTAACTGCTCTATAATATGATTTAAACAGTAAAAAGCCTTTTCCTCATACTTTTATTTATTTTATCTGTCAACAAGTACAGTATAAACATAGACATTGGCACAAAAATTAACAAAACATAACCAAGAACACACGGGATGGTTACAAATAGATGGAAACAGTAGGACAGGGACGGTAGGCACGTAGGTACACTAATGCACAACCCCTTAAGGACCTCTTAAAAAGCATGAAAGGGGTCCATGGTAGACAGTTTAAGGGAAAAAGCATGGGGATTAGTGACACATTTTATACTTCCTATTATCTTTGCATAATTATCTCATTTTGTTCAAGGTAATTTGTGAGGGTTAGGTTTATCCCCTTGGGTATTATAACAACTCTTATGCTCCTAACAATCCTGTGAGGTTGACTATACTTAGATGTTTGTTTAGAGGTCCCATGGTAAGTAGAAATAGACCAGAATTTCAGTAGATCACAATACATTCTACATTTGCCAATACATTATTAGATGACTGTAATCTTTTCTAAATACATTGTAGTGTGAAATGTACTGCTATTCATAATTGTGGCTATGTGCTCTTTCTTATATGCTCTCCCTTGCTGTGCCTTCATGAGTGCCTGTACTTCAAAATTTACTAATGCAGTACTGCTTTCATTAGTGAGAGAAAATCATTTTTTTCTTTTTCATTCTCTGCCTGAGTCTCATATATGGATTGCGAATTTGTGCAGATTTTTCCTGGAAACCTTTTAAACCTGAGTTTCTCAACCTTGGTGACTTTTAAGATGTGTGGACTTGAACTCTCAGGATTCCCAGCCACTTTGTTGGGTGAGGGATTCTGGGAGATGAAATCCATACATTTTAAAGTTGCCAATGTTGAGAAAACACTAGTCTAAACCATGGAGGACCAATCTGTCATGTTTTGGTTGCTCTCACATACCCTGTTTTCCCCAAAATAAGACATACCCTGATAATAAGTCCAATCAGGTTTTTGAGTGCATGGCAATAAGGCCAAGTGCTTATTTCAGAGTTCAAAAATTTATCTAAGAATAGGGTCTTATTTTTGGGAAAACACAGTAGGAAGAATAACGTATTTAGTTGTGGTGGTGGAGGAAGTTAATCTGGATTCCCAGGAGGGTATTCCAGAGGGCAATAAGACAGTGGAACTTAGATAGTTGTGGCTGTGGATAGTTTGGTTGGGAGAAAGAGTTAGAGTATCTTTAGTGATGCAAATAGTTGCTTTAGTTTGGTAAGATTTCTGTCCATAGGTGAGTAACAATAAAGTTATTACATTTGTATTTCTTGGTTTTGGGCCCTAACAGTTGTCTTCTGATCTTTATTATAGCAGTCAGTATATTTTTCCAGATGTGTCTTTGATCAATTTATTGTTGAGAAGTTTCCTTGTATTTCTTTCTTAAAAGCATTGTTAGTGTACTAGATAGTGTCTCTAGTTTCTTCCCACTTTGCACTTGTTTTACTGGTATAGCAATTACAACTGAAGAAAGTCCAAATTAATGGGCATATCACTGTACACTTCTGGTGGCTCTGACTGTTGCCCTATTTGCCTTGTTGTTAAGTATAATACCGGTATGTATGTTTCTCAAATAATCACAAACAAGTCTTATTGGCTTTCTTGGTTACTATGATAACTTGTAGAGAAAAAAAGAATCATGAAATGGAAACAGTTCAGTTCCATTAATGCTCTAGGAATAATACATAAGAACAACCTTATATAGTTAGATTAATTATGTAGCTATTTTAATGGTATCAATATCCACTATTTAATGCAGGGGTGTCAAACTCAATTTCATTGAGAGGCACAACTGGGTTGTGTTTGACCTTGGGAGGCCAGAGTGGGCCTAGTCAGGGTGGGCATGTCCAGCTCAACATCACTCATGTGATGTTTGGGCCCCTGTGGTGGCCCAAGCACTCTGCCAGAGAAAACGGGTTTCCGTTTTTGGGTGCGACGGCCTCTTGCAACCTTCTGCCAGTGAAAACTGAGTTCGGGAGGGCAGCACAAGGCCCTTCTGAGCTCTATTTTCGCTGGCAGAGGCACCATGGGCCACTCCTTTGCTGTTTCCAGTGTGGCTCCAAGGGCCAGATCTAAGCACCCTGCAGGCTGGATCTGGCCCCCGGACTTTGATTTTGACACTCCTGATTTAATGCCTGCTTCTTTAATTGAAGTTGCTAGGTACCATCTATCTACTGTATACTCAGTCACAGAATCATTATTCCTTTCTCTTGTTCTAAAAACTACTTCAAATTTTGATTCTAACAAATGCAGCTTTTTTTATTTCTGGACTGTATCTGAAATTTGACTCAAGGATTTTATTGTAAGCTCCAGATTTTCCATGCAATCAATTTCAGTTTGTGAAACTCACAATAACATCTAAATCATGTTGTGAAAGGAGATCTCAATCTGGGACCTGAAGTGGTAACAGTGGGAAAAAGGAACAGCAGCATCTTGAATGCTCTGATTTAAGTATGTCTGTGTGTGCTTTCTCATGTAAAGTAAGGATGTTATTATTATAGCTTCAAGAAATTTCAGTTCTCATTTTCTTTGAATGCACATATTCTTAAGTGCTTGAAAAGCAGCAAGGAGTGAGTATTGTTAAAATACCATAGGATTTTTTTTTGACAGCTAGGAAAGTTTTACATAAAACATGCAGCATTCAAAGTGTTCCATTCTATTATGTCACAGCTTCCATCTACAAGTAGTAAAATGTTAAGCCATGAACGTATTGGATATTGCATGTACATAATGCATGAAATGTATTTTTTTCTGAGGAATTAAATAATAAATACATCATAATATTCATTTCATTTTAAAAATGTTAAAATTTAAATTTATATTTGCTTCTTTTTCATTTTATTTCCTGCCTTCGTACTATGCCCCTATGACTGAAATTGAAGGTAGGAGTTTTATCTTTCAGTATACTCTTTGTTAAAGTTGTCTTTAGAATATATCTTTATAAGTTCAATAGTCTGAAAATGATAGTTTTTTAAGAAAGTGTTAAAATAATTATATGTGAGATCTATATTACAAAATATAATTGTAGTAACAATATTCATTTTTTTCTTTTTACAGCTAGTTGATGTGGAAAAATGGGTATGTCTGACTCTGTTGATGCAATATAATCCTGTTTTATTAGAAAGTCAAATTCCCACATTATTCTGAATCCTGTGTGTATCACAAGATTGCTTTGCTAAGCTCAAAACAGACTTTTTGGGAAACGACTTTTACATTGCTAGCATTCATGGTGCATCCATGAATATTTCTTATCCTTTTAAATAATATAGAATATTATTCCTGCAATAAAGGAATTATACTCAAGTGTTTTAAGCTTTGTTAGGTACACCTTCTAAATGTATAGTCTGTATAATATTTCTTATTAAATGTACATCATAATGAAATAATGCATGTGATATCATAAACTTTTATATATGATATTGAAGATTGCTTTATTCATCAAATTCATTTATTCAAGTTTTGGCATTTTTAAAAAACTACCTGGGAAATCTGCTTGAAATCTCCAAATCTGCTTGTCTACTTAGTTTTAATTTTAATTACTAACTGTATGGATTAAACATCCTGCCTGAGATGTCTATATTACAATGAATTACAGTTGTATGTGTGTTTATGATTGCAGCCCTCTATTATTTTATATTTGAATTTATGAAAGAGCTATATTCTAATCTTTATTAGACATGTCACCAAAATTATTGACTAAAATATTATTCAAATGCTTAGTGGGTCTGCTTACTTAACATTTTGTTTTGAAGTAAGAATTCTAGTAGCATAATAGAATTAAAATGTTGTAAGGGCCAATTCTTTGCTCAACGTAGGAATCAAAATTAAAGCACCCAGACACTATCCAGCTTTTGCTTTAGGACAGTGGAACTATTTTTATCTAAAGCCAGATGATGTTTCAGACCAAAAATGTGAGGATTTGCTGTACATGACAGCAACTCTTTAAAAAGTTGTGTTTTCACCTAAGCTCATGTGGTAATTGAACATGGAAATGTAGGCCTCCTTAACTGAAATATATTTCCATGAGTCACAGATCTACCCTTTAAAAGGTTTACAACCCTGAATTTGAAGCACCTTTCCTGCTTTGGATCACAGCAATTGTACCATCCCTATGCTACTTGAAAACACATCCAATGAAAGGGAACACATCACCTCTCTGGCTAACTGACTCCATCGCTGAATTGTTCTAATTGTTAGAAGAACATGATGTTTTTGATTGGAATCTGTCTTCCTGTAACTTATATATCCATTATTATTTAGCCTATACTTTGGAATAAGAGAGAATGTCTCAGATTTTATGAGAATTTCTTTCAGTTCCTCTCTTACAAATCTTTCTTAAGGTTAAACATGCTAAATGAAGGCTGCCAGATGTCCAGCAAAAGAAGTACATGTCCACCTTTTTGTTCTTATGTCCTTTGTCCAATAGGCTCAGCCTTAAAACCTTGTTTATCTAACTCTAGCTTTTCTCAGTGGCCCAGCCCTTCCTTAACAAGCTTAATTAAAGACAATGGCAAACCACTTCTAAAAAACGTTGCCAAGAAAGCTGCAGAGAGTTGTCCAAGCTGTTGCCAGGAGTCAACACTGACACGAAGGCAGAATATCACCCAGTTATTTCTGAACTCTAGGATGCAGTTCATCTGGTCCTGAAATCTGAAATCCTTTCCAAGTATTTTTATATCATGTTTCTATTGATTTCAAACTTCAGTCCTGTCATTCACAATTCTGGTAGAACATGTAGTATTTTGTTTCAGGAGACTGAATAAAATAAACACTGATAGATTTACGTTTTCTTTATTTAATTTTCTTGAACCAGTCAGTCAATCAATCAATGTAACATAATACAGGTAGTCCTCGACTTACAACAGTTCATTTAGTGACTGTTCAAAATTACAACGGCACTGAGAAAAGTGTCCTACGACTGTTTTTCACACTTACGATTCTTACAGCATCCCCATGATCACATGATCAAATTTCAGATGCTTGGAAACTGGTTCATATTTATGTGGCTGTAGTGTCATGTGATCAGCTTTTGTGACCTTATGACAAGCAAAATCAATGGGAAATTCAGATTCACTTAACAACCATGTTACTTAACAAATGCAATGATTCACTTACTGAGTGAGACAAAAAAGTCATAAAATGGGCAAACTTACTCAACAAATGTTTCACTTACCAATATAAATTTTGGGCTCAATTGTGATTGTAACTCAAGTACTATCTGTACCATATCCAGTAGTTGTTTAGATAGATAGATAGATAGATAGATAGATAGATAGATAGATAGATAGATAGATAGATAGATAGATAGATAGA
>JANHFP010000700.1:146057-156345 GCA_032468135.1 Calamaria suluensis | reverse complement strand
AGTTTCTGAATCTATTTCTATTAACTCATTGTACAATCTTTTAATATGCATTTGACTTTGATCCATAATCTGTTTTATCAACTTATCATCTATCATTGATATACCAGTTTTACAATCCACATTCCATTTAGTATACAGTTGTGTATATTGAAACCATGTTAAATCAATATTCTCTTCTTTCAGTTGTTGTAATGGTTTAAAAGTTAATACTCCATTAGCATTATTCAGCAAATCATTATAACTCAAACTTACATATCTTTGTTCTCCTTTCAAGTTCCTTAATGTATGTCCAGGAATGCTCCACATTGGTATTTTCTGTCTTAGCTTATATTGATATTTTTTCCACACACGTAACAAGGCCTGTCTTATAATATGATATCTAAAAATAACATCCTCTTTTCCATATATCAGATACGCATGCCATCCCAAATCCAAATCATAACCTTCTAAATTCAGTGTTCTTCTTTCAGATAAATCAAACCAATTACTTATAGCCGATAGGGCTGCCGCTTCATAGTATAATTTTATATTGGGCATTTTAAGGCCTCCTCTTTCTCTAATATCCTGCATTATTTTTTGTTTAACTCTCGGCCTTTTCCCTGCCCATATAAATTTATTTAAACCCATCTGCCACTCTTTCAAAATTGCATCATTTTTAAGTATAGGTATCATTTGAAATAAAAATAAAAATTTTGGTAAAACATTCATTTTGATGGCTGCTATTTTCCCTAACAATGACAGTTGCAATTTTTTCCATTTTTCTAAATCTTCTTTTATCTTATGCCATAGTATCTCATGAGAAAAAGTGTTTTCTGATTGGATGTATATTGTATTTTATTTAAGATAAACCATCTGGGTGAGAATATTGTATGGCAATTTTAAATAAATTTTACTCTGCTGTTTTATTAATATTAGAACTATGCTGATGAACAGCGTTGGGAATCATAAATAGAGCTGGGTTCAGGGGAGAATGACAGTGCTTTATCTGCAATTTCTTGCAGTTATATTTTGAATCTTATTCTCTTAAGTGTGAAGAAAACAGGTATAGATGATAGATTTTCTAAAAATGGAACAATATGTCAAGAAATCAAAAATAGGCTGACATAATTGGATGTTTAATTTTTTTTCACCATCTAACTATAACTGAAAGGTAGAAAATATTTTTGTTAAAGAGAACAAGTTATATACAGTACTGTACGTGTGGCATTAAGATATTTATAATATAGCCCTTTACACTGCCACTCAAAGGTAAATTTCAGTTAATTCATTGGGTTTTCTTTTTGGAAATGATAATTTTAACTAGTAAAAATAAGCCCACAAAATGACTGGGATAATTATTTCATTGGTTTGGTTTGTTCTTAATTGTACTGTTTGCCATTTTATTTTTTAACAGAGTCACTCTTCTATTTTTAGATTGTATTACCTCCACATCTGGAAAGAATTAGAGAAAAACTAGCTGAGAATATCCATGAACTTTGGGTGATGAATAAAATTGAACTTGGATGGCAGTATGGACCAGTATGTACTTTTCTAAATTTAGCATTTCATTAATAAATTCATATATGCTTATGTATATAATCTGGAAGTCTTTTTACTGCCTAAATATTAAATGACTGTTTTGGTTTTCTAATGAGTTTTACATCATGAAATAAATATAATTTTTAAAAAATACACAGAAATCCAATTGGGACATCCAGATAGTGTGGTCCAAAAAGTTAAGATGATGGCTGT
This sequence comes from Calamaria suluensis, assembly GCA_032468135.1. Classification (NCBI taxonomy): domain Eukaryota; kingdom Metazoa; phylum Chordata; class Lepidosauria; order Squamata; family Calamariidae; genus Calamaria; species Calamaria suluensis. The sequence goes on along the minus strand of JANHFP010000700.1, from coordinate 154,614 downwards.
GACAGGAAAATTAATTGGGACATCCAGATAGTGTGGTCCAAAAAGTTAAGATGATGGCTGTGACAGGAAAATTAAAGTTTAATCTGTATTTTATGAACATAATGTGTACAACACATAAAAAGCAGGTGGAATTTCTGTTGTACCTGTTGTGACCTCCATCTTGCCTTTTTGTCAACATTTTCTGCAGGTTCTCCTGAAATAGTTCCATTGGCTACAATCAGAGAGGAACAATTAGGGAGAACAAAAATGCAAGAGCTAAAAATTGCACACTTAAATAAGAGTGGAAAAACCAATGCATGAATATGTTTTTGTGTGGAATATTACCAGAAAGATGGATTTGGTGTTTTTTTGGGCAGGGAAATTCTACTTCTTGGCAGTAGAATTGATCCTTTTAAACTACAGTTGTAAGATAAACTGAAATTCTATTTTACAGATTAGAGACGACAATAAAAGGCAGCATCCTTGTTTGGTAGAGTTTGCTAAACTGCCTGAACAAGAACGGAATTATAATCTTCAGATGTCACTAGAAACATTAAAGTAAGTCAGACGTATATTTATATTTCTGTGAGTAAATTTCTATGAATGTATGAATTCTTAATAAGATTATGAAACTTGATTTACACTATACAGGATTAGCAAGGTACTCATTAATTTTCTGGACTGTGTCAAATCAATATAAACATGCATATTTACAAGTAATTTCCTTTGATATATACTGATTACTCATACAATATTAGGTACTGAATCTTCATTTTAATGAGAATTACAAAGTGGGTATGTTGTTACTTTTAAAATATTTCTCAATAATCATATATAAATGGAAGAGGAAAAATGCATATTGTATAAATCTGGATAGCAAAACAATTTGTAAATAAGTGATTACTGGTTTATGCAAATTTGACTATGAAAATCTATAAGGTATCAAGGCTCTAAAATCTTGGCTGATAATCGTTTTCAAAATATGAGCAAAATAAGAAAAGACAAAACTCTTCCTATCATGTAACACCATGTAACCATAACAGTTACAATTGTGTAATTATAAAATTGCACAAGTAACTATAGCCTTGCCATTCAGTTAGCATGTTTTGCTTGATTTTATTTACTTTAAATTTAATGGTTTTGTGTTTTAGAACATTGCTGGCATTAGGTTGTCATGTTGGAATTGCTGATGAGCATGCTGAAGAAAAGGTGAAGAAACTAAAACTTCCCAAAAAGTAAGTTTAAACTCAGACTATTAAGGGATGAGAATGTAAATATGTCTACTCTATCTCCTGTGCCCAGTCTACTAATATACAAATTGAAGATACCTGAACTTCCATATGATTCTATGCATGAGACAGAATATTTCTGTAATAAAAATTCCATCTGGAAATGAACGTTTGTGATGTAATGTGGTACATTAGTTAGGAAAGAGTCAGAAAGTTGATGTGTTTTAATTTCTAAGGCCTGTACATTTTGGAATTTGGATTTTGATTCCTAAATTATTGTACTAATTACTAATTCCAGTACAAGGAAATGAATGATCTGAATCTAATAACATTTAATGCCAAAACAATTTAATGATCAAGGCTTAAGTTTTTATATTCAGACAAATTCGTAAGAATTCATTAAATTCATTTTTAACAGTTATCTGTTAGCAAGCGGATATAAACCTGCTCCTATGGATCTAAGTTGTATCAAGTTGACTCCATCTCAGGAATCCATGGTTGATAAACTCGCAGAGAATGCTCACAATGTATGGGCAAGAGATCGTATAAGGCAGGGATGGACATATGGAATTCAACAGGTAAGTCCAGACATACTAGAATCTTTATAGTAATTGTATTACGGAACCAAATGTCTGACAATGGTGAAATAGATAAAATGTTTTGGAGCTTTACTTTTTCGACTTCAAGTTAATTGATACATTTTCAGAACTAAACCTTTCAAAAGTGGTGATATGGACAAATTGAGGAAAACAAACTCTACTTCCCTATTGTGTCATCAAAGTAATGTTTCTGATATCAAATAGAAATTGATACTGTACAGTGTAACCATGTCATTGTGCATTATATTAAGCTTACTAACATAATTGCAGTAAACTCACTAACAGTCCCATTTATTAGCTACTAAAATACCCTACAGTACCCTAGTGAGTGTGTAGTAGGTTATTTTACTAGTTAATAACTAGTAATAGTTAATTAACACTACAAAAAATTGAATAGTTGGGTGCACACAGAGTTGTATATGTACACACACACACAAATAGCTGAGCATCTTGTAGAATTTGATCCAATATCCATAGCTGTTGAGTTAATTTTAAATTGAGTTTTTATTTAAAGTATTGGCCAATCCCCCTATTAGGAATATTTGTTAAGCTCAATTTTTATCTGTTTCTAAATGTGTTGAATAGCCTCAAGAACCTACATGATTCTTCCTTCCAGCTTGGTGCAGATAAAAAAAAAATAAGACAGGGTCTTATTTTCAAGAAAACATGGTATAAATACCTTCCATGTTGGTATTTATGAAATGTTTCCTGAAAATAAAACCCTGTCTTATATTTTTTTGAACCCTAAATAAGTGCTTGGCCTTATACTGCCATGCGCTCAAAAGCTCGATTGGCCTTATTATCAGGGGATGTCTTGTTTTGTGGAAAACAGGGTAGTATTAGAAAAACCAGGTGTTAAAGTCCTTGAAATTATCTTTCATAATTTTTATATTGTATAGGATGTGAAGAACCGTAGAAATCCTCGCCTTGTCCCCTATACACTTCTAGATGATCGCACTAAGAAATCAAACAAAGATAGTCTCCGAGAAGCAGTCCGTACTCTCATCAATTATGGATATAACCTTGAAGCTCCAGATCAAGACCATGGTACTTAAAATATATTGAACATATTTTTATATATTATTGTATATGCTATTAATTCAAGGAAGGTAAGAATGTCCCATTTTTAATTTTACTTTAACTTTCCAAAATAAATTCATATTTATTTTTGTATTTCTAATTATTTGAATTTGTTGAGTCAAAACAGATCATTAGCAATTTTGAAATGGATTTCACTTCTGGTTGTGGCCGGTACTGGACGTGACAGGGGCGAGCTCCTGCCCCGGTGTCCTTACTTGCCTTCCTGGTGGGCCCTTCGGGGCACAGGCGAGCCCTCAGGGACGCCTGCCGCAGGGGGAGGCTTGCCGGGGGCCCCTGGGTTGAGCCAGGGGCTGTTGCCAGCTTTGCCCGAGGCGCTGGAGGGTGAGTGGTGTGCGGTGGCCTGTTCGCCGATCACACCAGCCAGCTTGCTCGCTGGAGGGAAATTTGAAATTGAGGAGAGCGGTGCAGAGCAGAGGCGATGGATTAGCGACGTGTAAGAGAAGACTTGAGAGGTAAATGGGGAGATCGGAAAGATTGCCAGCTTCGGATTGCTGACTTTTTAACAGGAGGAGGTGGAGGGTTTTTTTTCCCCCCTCGGAATTTAACTTAAATATACAAGTATTCCTCCTCCCTTGGATTTAAGAGGGAGGAGGTGATTTAAGAAGGTGTCCTGCATTGGATTGTACCTGTGTGGAAGCTGGATCTCGCTAAGGGCTGGCTGCCACCCCTCCCTGGGACTGAGTAATGGCTACCCTTCTTCTTCTTTTCTAATGATTTTGAATTACATCACTTCCTGACTCGACTTCCTGGTGGTGGAAGCTATGGCCTTCTCTAGGATTTGTACTCTTTGTCCTCGGTGGTGCTCCCCCTGGTGGAAGCTCTGAGAACTTCACTGGTAATAAAAAGTGAAGCAACTGTGTGTTGAGCAGGACTGGCCATCGTTGAAGGTGGGGCTGAGGCCGGTTTTTTGGGCCGTTTTGAAGGCATTGTTCCAGTCTCAAAATCAGTCAGTTAATGCAGCAAACAAACCACCAATTTCTAATCCAATTTTCCAATTGTCCAAAATATCCAGATGTGGACAGAGAAATGTAACTTTAAAATATATAGTTCCAGCAGACGAGGGAATATCCAAAAGTCCAAATGGTCTCCTATTTTTCCCTTTCTCTGAGCTCCTCCTTCTCAGGGTAGAGGCAGTGGTGGCCAGATGGGAATGTCCCTCACAAACCAGGGAATACAGATCTTACAGCTCTGTAGCTTTGAAGCCAGGCTCTCAGCCAAAGTTATCTCATTTGACAGATAAGTTGAAGGTGACCAGAACTGTTTTTCTTCTTCACTGAGGCTGCTTAATGCAAGGGGCGAGTTGAGAGCAAGGCAAGGAAAAAAGATAGTAAAAGAGTTCATTTTTATGGAGAGTTAGGGATCTGCCACATCTGTCCCCTTCAATATTGGGGGGGGGGGCACTGCCCAGACCGCCACAGAAACCAGCCAAACATTTTTCAAATTGCAATCCTCTGTGCCCTTAAAGAATATAAAAATACCTAAATTTCTAAATTTCACTCATATCACCCCTTTTATTGAGGGGAGCAGAGCCCCAATCCCTCTCTTTTCTTATATCAATCCACAAACTGGAAACATCGCCGGAACAGTCATCCAGACTGGGAGTTCAACTGAAACATTGTAGCATCTCAGTCCACAAGTGTTAATTGCAAAACAACTCTCCACTCCATGCTCAGTGGAAATGGCGGCTGTAACAGCCGCCTCCCCACACACAGCTCCTAGGGCTTAGCTGGGTGATTCAGGGTGATCTCCATTGCCCCTATCATCCCAGAAACGCACCCCTCAGGTCAGTCACCCCTGCAAAGCAACCTTCAGCTCCGAAGAGCCCACCAATGGGGGGGGGGGAGGAACGATCGCCTGGGACGAGCTTCATCCCAATGCAACTGTCCCTGAGTGCCACCAGAAATGGATCCTCTCTCTCTTTCTGATTCTCTGTTGCTCTCTGGGTCTTGTGGGCACTTCTTTGGCCTTTGTTGGTGCTGGGTGCACCTCACCAGCTAGGGAGAGGCACAACTTGCTCTTTACCCAGCGACACTCACTTGACCTGGCTGCAGCCAATGCCATCTTCCCCATTGTGAAGTGAGCTACATTGGACTGCACCAAGGCACCAAGAGAGCAGTGGAGAGAAATGGCTGTGCCAGGCCTGGGTCTTGGGTCTTAGAGGAAGTTGCACCTCCCCAAAAGATCGACAAGGGCTGAAAGAAATGCCCACAACAGCCAGCAACAGATGAAGCTTTGCTCCCACACTGGAATATGGAGTGAATCTCCATCACCCTGCTCTTCCCTTCTCAGGCCAGGCAAGGAGTGACTGGGATGGTGAGGGGCTGGGAGGGTGAGCCAGTGATGAGATCATCCAAAAGGAAGCCACAACAGGGGGAAGAAAGCAGATGTGGGTTGCCATGGGTTGCCAACACTCATTGATTCAGCCCACGTGCACCACATCCCTTGCCTCTTAGCACCCCCTGATGCCCCTTTGCCTCTTAGCACCCCCTAAATATCCCCCCAGGGGTGGTACTGCCCACTTTGGGTACAACTGTCCTACAGCTTTGCAACCTTGTGGCAAAGTCATAAATGTGAACACTTTATGTTCACCCATGCATTTCATTTCTTTGTTCATGGCTTCTTTTCACTTCATTTGTTCAATTTTGGGTAATACCAATACTTCCTTATAGTTTCTTGTTTCATACCACACATTATATACCTTTACTTTATTGTCAGGTGGAATGCCCTTGTTCCATTTTCTGACCTGCCTGGCATTGACTGCTCTTGTGTTTCAACCCTATCTTGCTTCATACTGACTCATCATCCTTTTCTTGTTCTGTTTTTGCTTCTCCTCCCTGAATGCTGACACCATCAATAAACCAGGTACTGTCACTAAGTGGGTCACCATCACTAAGTAGATCACCATCACTACGTGGATCATTCTAAAAAATTGGCATTAATTCTGTTCCAATTTTGCTCTGCAAAGCTAGCAGACATGGAAATCACTATTCTCTTGTTCCCATCACTATTTGAGCCAGGCTCATAGCTCATATACCTGAGCTTTCTAGCATTTGGTTGATCTTTTCTCCTGATTGTTTTTGGGATATGCACTCATGCATTGCTTCCAAACACCTTAAATGTGCCAGAGATGTCTTTCTCCCATATAGCACAGCATATGGAGTATCATTAATAGAGGAACTCCACAGCCTATTGACCAAATAATTAGCAGTCAACATGGCTTCACCCAATATGACCTGCTCAGACCAGAATCCTTCAGTCATGAGTCTTTCATTGTTTGTAAGGCTCCATTCCATCTTTCAACTATGCCATTCACAGCTGCTGTGTACAGATTAGTGCATCTGTGTTTTCTTTCTAACTATCCCAACAACTGTTCCACTGTTGAAAACTTGCTGACATGAATTTTGAACCTCTGTCAGTTCGCAGCTGATATCCCTGTTGTTTATAAAGGATTCTATGAACCTTACCCATTGCTTAAATTTCTATAGCACCTCTATTTTACTCTTTAGTAAATAGCAGAAACCAAATCTGCTGTAGTCATTTATAATGACCAGCACATACTTTGCTCCTCACAAACTGGCTTGTATTGGCCCCACCAAATCTGCATGTACCAGCTCTAGAGGTTTTGTTGTCTGCCGTATGCTACTGTTGCTTACTGGGAATGCCTTGGACTTTGATGATTTACATACTGCACAGTCCAAGTATGTCTTACACCCTTTCAAGTTTAATCAGTCTCCTGTATCTCCTGTCTGGTTACCCAATCAGTAACCAAACTGTTGCATCTTTTGCAAAACTGGCATGGCCAAGCTTTCTATGCAAGAGATGAACACATGAATCATGTTGTGTCACATTTCGAAATGTTTGGGCACATTGAACACATTATCCCTGCAACACATAAAGATTATCTGGTTTTATGCCCTGTGTACATACACTCCCATATCTTTTTATGAGACATCTCCCATTTACAAAAGTGGTCTCAAACCCTTGTTTGTCTAGACTGGAGACACTCAGTAAATTATGCTCCATTTCAGGCACACATATGTTGCTAAATATTTCCTTCAGACATGGAATCAGCACTACTGATCCTCCAGCTGGATTCATTTTGAAAAACAATTTAGAATTATTAACAGTTGTTTGACTTGCCCCACTGTCTATTAACCATTTGTCTCTGCTATTACAATAGCTAACTTTTGCAACAGCAATTTGTGATGTTTTCCTTCCTTGTAAACAATCTTTCTTTAAATGAGCACAAATGAAATACCACCACTCTTTTTCTTTCTTCTTAGAAAATCTTTCCTGGGCTGTAATCTGGTATCTTCTGTTACTTTGGTCTCTGCAGACATCCTGCCTATTGCCTTAGAATGTAATCTAATCTCTTCCATTGTTCGTCTCTCTCTGCTTCTTGGGCACTCACCTCAGGAATTTCTCCTCCTGGCTTCTTCTAAAATGATGTTTTTGTTCTTCAGAAGTCAAACAGGATTTAAGGCCTTCCATTTGTAATTCCTGTTCTGATTTGCATTCAAAAACAGCTGAAACAATGTCCCATGTTTCATCAAGACTATTTAAAACCAACAGCACTTTCTGAGACTCAGGAATTTGCATTCCATGCTGTTCTAACTCAATAAACAGAGTCTGCATGTGCAGCAAATGCTTCTCTACACTTTCTTGTGGTAGCAGATGGCTCTGTACACTTGTCTCAATAATTGTACAATATTGCATGCTGATGCACTCACATGCACACTTCTCAATTTCAGCCAAAAATACTTTTCAGTTTTTAAATCAGCTACATTCAAGAATTGTTTATCTTCCAAACTTAAGATGATATAGGCCAGCGCATTATCAGTGCCTTACATAGCCCAGTGCCTTTGATCTGCAGCTGCTTATGGTGCCTGGGGTGGATAACAATATCCCAGTGTTCCTTAGCCTCCAGGAAGCATTCCATTTTTGCAGCCCAAATAAGATAATTCTTCTGTCCCAATGGAGACACAGAGCTCTCCTTGAAATCAACAGCCATCCTGCAAGCCTTCTCTTGTTCTCTTTTCCTTATAACACAGGCTTCACCTCAGCTTGATTACAGTTTAGTTTTACTGTGGGTTTGGACTGGCTGGGTGTGTTCCAACATCAGTCCCTGGGAAACCTTGCCAAGGAAAGCAGAAGCTGGCTTATGGTCTGCTAGGGGAATTGCTTTTGAGCAGTATTGTATTGTCAATAGTGGCAAGAAGGCAAAACCTGATGGCACAAATCACCCTGATTTTGTTTATTTCTATCAGCCCTTTTTCTATGATGAAACTTAAGGCAGTGTACGTGAATGGAGAGTCTTGTAGGCATTGGCCAGACAGAGCAGTGTTTTTTTCTGTCAAATGTATTTTTATTGGTTTTTCAAATATTAATGTGGGTTAAAAAAACAATTTTACAGCAATCTGTCATTCGAGGTTATCTTGTCAGCATCCATAATAAAATTTAATACAATATATAGTAATCCAAAACTTATATTGCTTCTTTGTTTCCAAATTTAAATCAATTTATATCTAATCCCCACTACTATATTTGCGAAATACCACTCACTGACTGACTGACTCACTCACTCACTCACTCATCACGAGATCTCCAAAACTATTGCACCTACAGACATGAAAATTGGCATACCTGTTC
>JANHFP010000700.1:126731-137220 GCA_032468135.1 Calamaria suluensis | reverse complement strand
GAGTCAGTATTCAAATTATTACTCAGTCTCTGGCCAATAGGACTTAGTTATCACCCACCCACTGCTTTTGGACTCCCACGCAGACCAAGGAGAACACCGTTCAGGTGAGTACAACGTACTTTCTCTCAGTCCACTCATGTCACAGAGGGTTGTTGTGGGGGGCGGGGAGAAAGAGGAAGGAGTATTATGGATGTACACTGCCTTGAGTTACTGTTAAAGTAATAAAGGCAGGGTACGTGCATAATATTCCTTCCTCTTTCTCCCCCCCCCAACCACCCTGAATGAATGAATGAATAAATGAACAAATGAGAAGGGAAGGAAGGAAGGAAGGAAGGAAGGAAGGAATGAATTTTGGTTGGTTTCAATATTTAACTGTTTTCAAAGCATAATACTTAGAAACTGCCCATCTCCCTCATAGACCAACTCATAAAGTGAAACACACACACACACTATGAGAAAGCAAAGCTTTCTCTAAATTAGTAGGGGAGAAACTGATTGATGATAAGACTGACTCTTACATGGTCCTAGAGATAGAATAGAATAGGATAGGGTAGGGTAGGGTAGGGTAGGGTAGGATAGGATAGGATAGGATAGGATAACAGAACCTTGGAGGTCTTCCAGTCCAACCCCCTGCTTAGGCAGGAAACCCTATACTACTTCAGACAAATGGTTATCCAACATCTTCTTAAAGATTTTATTCTTGCTTATAGCAATTACTTAAGCTTCTGGGTTTGGTGTTATTTTCAGAACAAGATGGATTAAAAAAACCAATTCAGGATAGTACTGGATCAAAGCGAAATATTAATATTGTGGGTAATATTTTTTATGTCTTGACAGTATTATTATTCTGTACGTATATTTCCTGGACAAGAACCTGCTAATGTTTGGGTAGGCTGGATTACATCTGATTTCCATCAATATGACACAAACTTTGATTTGGACAGAGTCCGCACTGTTACAGTAACCTTAGGAGATGAAAAAGGGAAAGTTCATGAGAGGTTGGCTTTATTTTTCTTTTGTTTAGAAACAGTTGATATCAAATCATTCTATTGTGTCAGTGAATATATTATCCAGTTAAAACTGTAATATTTATTAAGATTGATATATTGCATATTATTATTTATATAGTAACATGAATATTACATGATGCTATATTTCATTTGATAGGTACTCCATTTTTTAAAATGAAGTTTTCTTTCTGTTTGCATGAAAGCTAGGGAAATAGGTAATAGGAAAGATGAGAATGTTAATAGTAATACAGTCCTACTAGGTGGTTTGTTTAGTCTAGTAACAATGGACTTTGGAGAAAGATATGCAATTTAAATTTGAATTGTCTGCTTATGAAATGTATTAATATTTGTCTATTGTTTATTTTTAAAATTAAATGCAAATCTAAATATGCCACGAGAGATTCATGAAAAAACCCCTATCTAACCATTGTTTCTAGCCATAAAGAATGGATTGAGCATTGGATAGGAATTCTTTCTTTTGCCTCTCCCTCTTATTCCAGTGGGCATCTCATTATTTTTTAGATTTTATTAGAGCTCCTCATTTTATCTTATCTAAGGAAGTATGGGTTTTATTAGTTAACAGTCTTTCTTGAATCCTCGTTTATAACTGACATATAACTTTATAAACTTAAAATAGAGCATTTTAGTTCTTATTTTAGAAGGAATTCTACATTAATACAAGCCACTTAAATGGGAGGGTCAAGGAAGGAGCATGCACTTAAATATTAATTTATTTTTGCTTAATAAACTCATTCATGAATGTATTATTTCCTGATATATGAAGTTTTGGATAATTGACTGAAAAAAGCCATTATGTACAACCTAGAGCTAGATCTCTATGAAGTCCTATCGTAATAAAAGTGAGTTAAGCTTCATTGTCATTGGTATAATTGCAATAAAATAGGTCTAATTTTACCTGTATGTATTTATTTGCTTCCTTGCTTACATTACATATTAGTAACTGTATTACAAATTGTTCAATGAGAACATTAGCAGATTTAAAGAAATACACATTAAAATGTAATCATGTAAAATATCTAATACTTGTAGTACTTGTATAAAGCTATACATGCTGCTTTATCTTTGCTTGGATATGCTCTGCACATGTATTAGTGGGAATTTCCCATTGGTGAACAAATACATTCTAGTATTGAAGAGAACTGGATAGATCACAGATATGGCAGAGCCTAAGGGAGTTTGGGAACTTGCCTTGCAACAGTAACCTTCTTTCAACCTTTTGAAATGCAGTATCAAACGAAGCAACTGTTATATGGTGTGTGCTGGAGAAAACATGAGTCCAGGGCAAGGACGCAATAATAATGGATTAGAGATTGGTTGCTTAGTGGATGTTGCAACTGGTATCCTATCCTTCACTACCAATGGCAAAGAATTAAGCACTTATTATCAGGTAATGATTTTTTTATTGGTTATAGGTTGCCCAACAAAATCAAATTAAAAGAACATATTTATTATATTTAAAAAGAAAATAGTAATTTCCCCAAATTTTAGGTTTAGATAGTAGTTTATGAAAAATTTACAACTTTATTGTGGCAAATGCTTAGGTTAATAAGGTTCTTGACTGCAAACTATCTTTATACCTATTTTGACTTATACTATTTTATTTCTATTTGTTTTTTACTTAGGTGGAACCAAGCACTAAATTATTTCCTGCAGTATTTGCACAAGCCACAAGCCCTAACATTTTCCAATTTGAGTTGGGACGAATAAAGGTAACTGTCACCCATTTAGTTTACTGTATTTAAAACATTCCTGATACTCTGGTTCCAACTTTTTACAACAGTAACAAAACTGGGATATTTTTTTCCTAATCCACTGGTAGAATTGTGGACATTTCTTTTCTCAGTTCCTCATCATCCATCAGCTATACTGAGAGGAAAACCTTGAATAAATGCAGGGTTATATACAAAATCAGTAACAGAACATAGTCCAATGGATTCCCTTCTCTCTTCGATCTCCCATTTATTTCCTATGACCATAGAAACCATGCCAATCTCTGGTTTTATATTAAAACAAGAGGAAAAAATGGTGGGGGGATAACCTCCATTTTTTAAAAGAAAAAAACCTTCAGTGACTATTTAACTTATTCAAGTAATCTGTCCATCATAATCTTTCTCCGGAATACATGTGGTTCTTCATCTATATATAGTTCTGGTTGGGACTTTACCATAGCCAAAAGTTTCATGCCCTTTCAATAAGAAAACTAAAAACAGGAAAGGTTCCTGAAAGTGTGAGAAAGGTAATCTCTAAAAAGAAAAAGACTTCATAAGCTCCAGTATCACAAATGTGTGATAGACCTAATTAAAATATCTGTATTGGAATAGCACTACTGTCAGCCCTGGAGACCAGTTTTAAATTTAGATCTCCAGGGCTGCCACATGCAGTGGATGGGCAAGCTGTGGGTATGGGAGTGAAGTGGATGGAGACAGTGTGAGAGGTATATCCATAACAATGTTTTTTCCGTTGGGAGTCAAGGATGTTCAGCCTGCATCTGGGGAGGGGTGACTGGGAGTCAACTACAGTTGGTACAGTGATTGGACCATGTGATGCCCATGTCAAAGCAGGGGAAGGAACTTTGACTTTCTTCTGGGTGGAGAAAAACCAGGGGCTTTCAAATTTGGCTTTTCCCAGATGTGCCAGTATGACATCTAATAAATTCAAGCTATGAGGAAAATGCCTGCCTTGGAGTTTTGATTTTTCTGGGGATGTTACTTGGAATCCTGACAACTAGTACACTACCAAGACATAAACCATACTTTTATCTAATGGGCATCTGGCAGATCAACTTTTTTATTTTTATATATTAAATTTACATGCTGCCCATATCACTATCCAAAGTGACTCTGCAGTATTTTATCACCACACTGATATGAGTTAGAGGCTGACTTCTTTTATTGAAGAAGTAGTTAACCATACAACCATAGGGGAGTATGTCATTCTTCAATTTTCAGACTTTCATCAGAATAAGTGAATTTCCAGGAGTCAGATTACCATCAAAGTACTCTGACATCAGAATCAATCAGAAGTTTTGGCTTCTTACTTATTTGTTTAGTTAAGTACTTGTAGTTGAATGTATGCCTTTTCTTAATTCCATCTCTAAAAGGGATTTATTGTCAGACATATGATGGTCCATTTAAAGTGATTTATTGTTAATATCCAAGAATCTTTTCAACTAATGGTTTAACATCTGCTTATGGTTTGATAAGGGTCAACAGAATTCAAGAGAGGTTGAATCTAATTTGTTTGTGGCTATTTAAAGATTCTAGGCTGACCCTTTTTTAACTCTGCCTCCAGCTTTTGCCAGTCCTATTCCTATACTTGCAACAATAATTGCAATTTTTAAAATAAGTAAAACCAAACATTGTAATTAAAAATTGGGCAAAGGAGTGGGTTTTTTTTACCATCTTCCTAAATATAGGAAGAGTAGGAGCCTATTTCATGGACTAGGAGGTACACAGAAGAAATATACCATATTTATATTTTGTACTGATTAGCAGTTTGGTTGCTGTTTTCTCTCCTACAAGCAATGTTCAGACACTTTTCAAGGATTGTCCTGAATAAAACATATTTCAATAGTTAAGATATATTGTTATCAAGGTGTGATAATTATATGTTTTATATGCTCAGGAAGATCACAATTGATACACTGGTTTTAATAACTAAAAAAAACACCTCCAAGTGACAGCTGAAATTCAGGAGCATTCCCAATCTGTGAACTGGTTTTTCTGGAAGAGTACAATCCTTTTCAGAAAAAGCTTTTTGGAAAAAGCTAAATGGTCTCATGCAGATGCTACACAACATAGGAATAAAGTGGAGTTCGATGGGATGCCATTGATTAGCAATTAACAAGTGTCAAAGTAGAGTCTGGCATATTCTCACAATAGAACAACTAGAATAATTGCAAAACATTTTTTCCAAGATCCAACCCTGCCAAAGGGCCCAGAAGAATACCATGTTATACTTTACACAGACTGGTTATTGATAGCTTCATTCCAAACCAGATTTTGCAATCTTGTTTGATATACTCTTTAGAGACATTCTTGGTGCTCTTTGAGCTTGGTTGTTTTGTTACAGATGTTTCATTATCAAACTAGGTAACCCTGGAGAATGAAATGTCTACAAGAAAACAACCAAGCTCAGAGAGCACCAAGGACCCCACAGTTGAACTCTAAGCCACAAATATTTTCTTCTGTTGATACTCTTCAGTTTATGGAAAGGTTTGATTCTGTGCCAGCATTAAAATATGTATATATGATAGAATCCAATAGCGTCCAGTTCTTTACCTTTTTAAACATAATAGACTGAATCTTGCCAGGCTAAACCTATAACATTCTAACCCAGGGGTCCTCAAACTTTTTAAACAGGGGGCCAATTGACTGTCCCTCAGACTCTTTAGAGTGGGGCAGACCAGCTGGGTGGGCATCGCTAGGTGGTCATGTGACTGGGTGGTCATGGCCAATTTAGCAGTCCATTAAACAATACACAAAAAATAAACTTTAATTTGTTATTTTCCTGGAGGAGGAAAGGTTAGTGAAGGGATGTGGTTGACTTGGGTGTGTGTGTGAGGGACTTCTGTTTGTTTGTGTGTGTGTGTGTTTCTCTTGCTCTCTCTCCAGAACAATTCTGTTGCACAAAAATGAGGCTATTTTTGGTTTCCTGAGGCCTCTGGCATCCTGTTTTCAGCCTCCTTGGCCTCCAGAAGCATTCTGCTGCCCGAAAATGGACCATTTTTGGTCTCCCACAGCCTCTGCGCATCCCGTTTTTGCCTCCTTGACCTCCAGTACCATTCTAATGCCCATAAATGGGCTCATTTTTAGCCTCCCCGGCCTCCAGAAGGCAGGTGTGGGCTGGTGGGTAGATGGGGTGATGTGGGCCGACAACCCCATTGTCCTGCGTGGGCCAGATTAATGGTTTTGGCAGTCTGCAGCCTGTGGGCCATGGTTTGAGAACCCCTGTTCTAACCCAATAGATAATACCCTTATTAGACCATGGTTTCCCTAAACCTATTTCACCCTCCCTAATCAAGTTTGGGACTGCACAATTTCTTATTTTGAGCTTTTGTCTCAGAATGAACTGTCTTCCCCCTTGGGAACCATGGTGTTCCTGTCTATGGTGATTCTCAGATATCCAGGTGATTGTTGTCCCAAAGGTGCTTTGTCAAGAGGCAAATGGATTTTCTGTTTTTTGATTGAAGACATTTCACTTCTTATCCAAGAAGCTGCTTCAAGTTTTTGCATCAGTAGCATCCATGGATAATTTACTAGTAAAATCCCATTGGGTAGGAGAGCCTGTTCTGTTTGCATAGGTCTCCATATTTTCATATTGACAGAGTGTTTGTAGTCAAATTGGCATTTTTGTCAAAATTAACTTTGGACTTTCACATCAGTCAACCTATTTTTATTCCATTCTTCCCCTTTCGATCTCATCTGCTAGAATGTTTGTTGTGTTTGTTACATTTTCACAGAACAATCTTTATGTATGAATGTGTACTGTTTTTACTGCATTTACTATTTTGCTTTGTTTTCAGAATGTAATGCCATTGTCAGCTGGCTTGTTCAAAAGTGAGCACAAAAATCCACTTCCTCAATGCCCACCTCGTCTCCATGTTCAGTTTCTGACACATGTTCTTTGGAGCAGAGTGCCAAATCAGTTTCTGAAAATCGACATATCACGGATTAATGAACGGCAGGGCTGGTCAATACAGTGCCTGGAGTCTTTGCAGTTCATGTCCCTTCACATTCCAGAGGAAAACAGGTGCTCCTTGGTTTCATTTACAGATGAAATGAGATAAGATGTAGACCTTAAATGTATGGTAAATTATATGTCTAAAAAAAAGATATGTTAGTATATATTCATAAAATCCTATCAAATATGCAATGGGAAGAAGGACAATAGGAATAGGAAATTGAAACTAGGTAAATCTAGTTTACACCAACACTATTTATCAACTTTGTTTTATTTTATTTTATTTTACTATTTTATTTTATTATTTTTATTTTATTATGTATCTTACCATTATTTTAACAAATAACTCAAGGCACTGAACATACCCAACACAACGTCTCCCTCCTATTTCTCCACAAAAGAACATACTCCTATGAGGTAGGTTGGACTGAGAGAATTACTGGCTCAAAGTCTTTCATGGCTAAGGACCTGAGCTAACAGTCTGCTACTTTCTAGGTACCTTCCCATAATTTTCTAACAGCAAAATCTATTTTTGCTTCCCTCAACTAATGTTCATCAATCACAGGAAATACCTTTAAGTCTTCCTTTGCAAAAGATGTCATCTGTTAGTCATGGTTATTCCCAGTGCAAGACTGTGTTTTTAATTCCAAAGGATAAATAATATTATCCAACCATTGTTAGTTATAGTTAGCTATAGTTACTGAATATATCAGAGTGCTAAGAAAGAAACTAAATTAATGGTGAAAAAAATTAATTACTCAATAAAGAGTTTATACTTAGTCATTGAAAAAAACTATTTTGGAAATAGTTAAAATCTAACCAAACTTGCTTCCATGTTTGCATTTGTAAATGTGCTCTCTGGATCATAAGTAATTTACTTATACTGAATTACTAATAATTGTAAACTTGTTCTTAGAAAACTGATTGCATGGATGTAAAAGCACTTTCCACGTAAAAAGCCTCAAATCTGCTATGTTTAATTATTTTCCTCCTTTTTTTATTGCAGGTCTATAGATATTTTAGAACTGTCAGAACAAGAAGAACTGCTAAAGTTTCATTATCACACTCTCAGACTATACTCAGCAGTGTGTGCTCTTGGGAATAATAGAGTTGCACATGCTATGTGCAGCCATGTTGATGAATCTCAGCTTCTCTATGCAATTGAGAACAAATACATGCCAGGCTTGTTACGTGCGGGCTATTATGATCTTCTCATTGATATCCACCTTAATAGCTATGCCACTGCAAGGTTGATGATGAACAACGAATTTATTGTCCCAATGACAGATGAGACTAAAAGCATTACTTTGTTTCCTGATGAACACAAAAAACATGGCCTACCAGGTATCGGCCTTAGTACATCTTTACGACCCAGAATACAGTTTTCTTCTCCCAGTTTTGTAAGAATTAATAGTGAGTTCTACCAATATAGCCCTGAATTTCCTCTAGAAATTTTAAAGTCTAAAACCATCGAGATGTTGACAGAAGCCGTTCAGGAGGGTAGCCTTCATGTCAGAGATCCAGTAGGTGGTACTACAGAATTTCTTTTTGTTCCTTTGATCAAGCTTTTTTATACCCTTCTTATAATGGGAGTCTTCCACAATAAAGATCTGAAGCATATCTTGCAGCTCATTGAGCCCAGTGTGTTTAAAGAAAACAATGGTCGTGAAGATGAAACCCGAATATTAGTGAAGGAACTAGTTACAGAAAGTCTAAATTTAGAGGCAGGTGTGGATGAAATCAGAAGAGAGAAGGTTCCAGAAGAAGGACTTCTTCAAATGAAGCTTCCTGAACCTGTCAAATTACAGGTAATCATGAAAAAAATGCATAGGTAATTGTATAGTATATGGATTATTTTTCTACCCAAGACACATTTATGTGCCTATATGTGCACAAACATAAAAAAAGAAAAATTTGGGTTGGCAGTTTAAGAAAAAGTTCTGGACAGAGACAAAAGTGAATACAAATAGAAAATAATATTTACAACATATGCATACTTAGAAGAAGAATATTGACAAGGTAAAGCTGTCAATAAGCAATAAATAATACATTAAAAATAAATAATGTGGTCAAAAGGAAATTAAAGTTTTAAGCTGAGGGAAAGATAAGGGCAGAAAATAAAATTTTTCAGTATTTTGAAATGGAGATAATGAAAGGTTTAAAAAATAGAAATAGATGACAATGGATGTAGGTTATATTAAAAAGAAATGACTCAAGTTAAATAAAAGAAATAGCCCATATCTGAAATTATAGTTTTAAAACTATGTTACCCCATTTATTTTGTTCTGTTCTATTAATTCTATTTCAGATGTGCCATTTACTCCAATATCTGTGTGACTTCCAGATACGCCATAGAATAGAAGCCATTGTAGCATTTTCAGATGATTTTGTAGCAAAACTTCAAGAAAATCAGCGTTTCCGATATAATGAAGTTATGCAGGCATTAAATATGTCAGCAGCTCTGACAGCCAAGAAAACGAAAGAATTTCGATCCCCACCGCAGGAGCAGGTTAATAACCTAATACATATGTTTATATTGGGGGTTTGTTCAGTTTAAAGAAAATCTGTACAAAGTAATAATTTTCCTGGACCAGAGTATACCAGACTAAATAAAATCTAAACTGTCTTGTTCAATGAGAATTCTGATTTTTATAACATTAGCAATTGTGTTTTAGAAGTCACTTTTGATAATCATTTTGCCGTCCATGCAAAATATGGATCAGGCATGACATTAATTCAACTGTTTATGACTAAATAATGATTTAAATAATCTGTATGGGGACACCTTTTGGTGAGATGAGCTTTGTAGAATTCTGATATATTCATTTTTATATGCACATGCTTTTAGTCATCTCTTAATTTGAATACATCCAACTTTTCAATGGAAAAGGTTTATAAATACAGGTAATCCCCACTTAATCAACACTATTGGGACTGGCAAACTTTATCATTAAGTGATGTGACTGTTAAGTGAGATGAACTTAACGACCTTAACAACCTTCTGCCCTGTGTATTAAGCAAATTACCCATGATTGTTAAAACGAGACATCACATGATATGACTTGCAATTTTACTGCTGGCTTTTCCATTGATTCTGGTTGTTTGTAGCAAATGTGTAAATGGTGATCACATAAGCATGGGACATTGTGACAATTTAAATGCCATCATTTGCAAAGTGCCTAAATGTTGATCACATGACATACAACCATCCAATGGTAGTAAGTTACTTTTTCAACAGCAAAGTAACTCTGAACTGTGGACTACCTGTGATTTCTTTTCTACTATTGTATATGAAGTTCAGTTAACCCTGTATTGCTCTTTTTGTTCCTTATTTTGTTCTCTTTTAAACTTCCTTATGCACAGAAGTTACTATTGGTAAAATGCAGCATCGTGTATGTGCCAAGAGATTTTATTTGTGAACCTTGCTCTTTGTGAAATAATTACTATGTAACAAATTAGGGTGCCCATTTTTAATTTAAATTTTAAAATCCTGAACATCATTTAAACCAAGGCTTAAAATTTCCACTCGCCTGCTCGCCAAATGTGGGTGGAAATTCCTTTGTGGCGAGTTCAATTCCTTAGGAAAGAGGGAGGAATGACTTTCACTTCTGTCCTTTGATCTGCCCCTGGTAACTGCAAGGGCAGATTGCCCTATTGGAAGACAAAAAGAATGTCAAGGACTAATTAAAAAGCTTCTACGGAATACACAAGACATCAATCATTGGGGCCAGGATGGGAATTGATATCCTAACACTATAAGAAGAGGTCATATTCAT
>JANHFP010000700.1:104098-114827 GCA_032468135.1 Calamaria suluensis | reverse complement strand
GTCAGGATGGAGAAGGGAGGAAGATTCTATGAGTATGAAGTGTGTAATGAGCATCTTCAAATTGGGTAACAAGTTATAAGATGACTATGGGATATAGAAATTGGTAAATATTATATATATATATATATATATATATATACATAGAGAGAGGGGGGAGGGACAAGGGCAGTAAATGCTTCTATTGTTTAATTTTGTCTTGTTCTTAGGTAGTCCGCTATTTGGCTGGCTGTGGTTTGCAGAACTGTCCTTTACTAATTTCTAAAGGCTATCCAGATATTGGATGGAATCCAGTTGAAGGAGAACGATACCTGGATTTCCTTCGTTTTGCTGTTTTTTGCAATGGTATTGTTAAAATACTATAGTTTTTTTAATAACCTTGCTATTCCTAATCCACTATATTTTAACTACATTTATTAATCTACCTGATGAAGTGCTGCTTTTCAGCATGGTTATGACATCATAGTTTGATATTTCTTTTCTTTTTAACCATCTTCTTAAGTCACTATGCAACACAGAGAAACCTTGATAGAAAACTGGAATCATCCAATAAATAGCATATCTTCCCTATCTAACACCATTGGCATCTCCCTCCCCAACATCATCCTTCTGGGTTGAGAATCTGTATGAATCTTAGTTTATGCATTTTTTTGCTCTTCTCCTATTCTAGTACATGCCCTATAACTTTGCTAACTTCATATATTCTGACACAATGCTCTGACTCCATCCATCACTGGCTTGCCTGTTGTGTTGTCATGTTTCTAAGTGCTGACTTCAGGTCAAATACAAAACGGGCTGAAATACAATTATTAGGAAGCAAGAAAGAAGAGGCAAGAAGAGTCTGTTCTAATGTGGTGGCCAGAATAACTTCTAATGTTGTTAACTGAGACCCTTTTGGATACTGATAAAGTGGATGGAGTTTCTCATAGTTTAATTGTTTAATTCAGTCTAAGAAAGTTTGCTTTTGGGCTAGAAATAGTGGCGCTTCAGGCACAATGTAGGTTCTCTGTCTTTGCTAATATAGTTGTCAAATTTCTAAATGGATAAGATGATTGATTGATAGATAGATAGACAGATAGATAGATAGATAGAGAGATAGAGAGATAGAAAGATAGAGAGATAGATAAAGAGACAGACAAACATTGGGCTTTCTTATCATATGTTACAGAAACTAATTCCAGATTTTTGGCTTCACAAAGTAGTTAAGTTTGTATATGATTGTAGGAGAAAGTGTTGAAGAAAATGCTAATGTGGTGGTCAGACTGCTCATTCGACGGCCTGAATGTTTTGGACCAGCACTGAGAGGCGAAGGTGGAAATGGTTTACTTGCTGCCATGGAAGAAGCCATAAACATATCAGAAGATCCTACAAGAGATGGTCCTTCATCAACTAATGGATCTACTAAAACACCGTAGGTAGAATGGAAATGTTTATTCCCTGAATAAAATTTATTTCAGCAGTCATTGTTTCTAAAATGAACTGTATGGTGCTGGTCTATGTCATTAATAATATTTATTAATGTTGGTTTGAAATTCCATTAGGCCTATCACAAAGCCTAATACAATTCTTAAGTATATCTAATGTTAATTTGTGTTGAGAATTTTCATAACAATGTTATTTATGATAAAAATGATAAGAATCTACTCTTTACTTTAAATATAAACTGTCAAGATCAGATAGTGTTTAATCACTACCCTGCATAATTTAATTTACATGTTATAATTTCCATGTGTTCTAAATTTCTTATGGCACAGATCAGGTGTGTCAAACTGGGGGCAGGATCCAGCCCATGAGGTGCATAGATCTGGCCCGTGGGGCTTCCCTGGAAACAGTGAAAGAAAGGCACCGCAAAGGCTTGTGGTGCCTTTGCCAGCAAAAACAGAGCTCACAAGGGCCACACACAGCTCTCCCAAGCTCCATTTTCACTGACAGAGAATTTTAGGAGGCCATCTCAGTTGAAAACGGAGCTGGAGAGCCACTGGTTCGACCTCCAGAGGTGCCCCCAACATGAGTGTCATTGTGATTCCCATGCCCACCCCAGCCTCCCCAGGTCAAACACAACCCTGATGTGCCCCTCAGTGAAATTAAGTTTGACACCCCTGACATAGATCCTTTTACTGACATTGATTTTTCTGTCCACCAACTATTATAATTGTTGAGCAAATATTATTTCCACTGTTTCCAGATAATCTTTTGTTCTTTGACCCAAGTTGAATCTGCAGTCTGATTTCCCAGCAGCATAAGGACTGTGGTGATGCAGTAGTTAGAGTGCAGTACTGCAGACTATTTCTGCTGACTGCTGGTTGCCTGCAATTTGGCAGTTCAAATCTCACCAGATTCAAGGTTGACTCAGCCTTCCATCCTTTTGAGGTCGGTAAAATGAGAACCCAGATTGTTGGGGACAATATTGCTGACTCTGTAAACCACTTAGAGACAGCTGTAAAGCACTGTGAAGTGGTATATAAGTCAAAATGCTATGGCTAAATGCTATTCCCTTTGTAATTTAGAACTATAGATTATTGTTATGGGTAATTACTGCTAAAAAGCTGCTTAAACATTTATATTTATGCGGTGGCAGTTGGAGGTAAACATGGCTTCATATCTTAGATATGAACTTTCCTTTAAATGAATAGAGATGAATTTATCTTTAAAAATGAAGTGGCTTAGAAGAAGCAGAGAGAAAAGGAAAGTTTTTCCCCTCTCCAAGACATATCTGAGCTAAATCTTTTCTAAATGAAGGAGATTAAATGTGTACAGAAAAGTTAACCATATCTTTACATATCTTTAATCTTTCTTCCCCAAAGATTCAGAGGGTATTTCTATTCCATTCCCACCCACTCCTGCCTTCTCTCGCATTCATGCACACATTTATATTTATAGTCTGGCATACATTTTTATGATTTGCATACCATATTTGAAAAATAGAAACTAGAATATTCTATTATATAAAGTATTAAATGTCTAGAAGGAATACATAAGTTTCATTGTGACTGTGTGCAGGTGATTTATGATTAAAAAACATGTTAGAGACATTATTTATCCATAAAAATGTCCACTCCCCAAATACCACCAAACAAAAAACCCTCTATTTTGTATTATTTTAGACCAAGGGCTTAAAATTAATGTAAAACTTTTGCTATAATCCTAATTGTTTTGTCTGAGCACTAAAATCTAAGTTTTAACTGGTCATGCCAAGGCTTGAATGTAGTTATGACTAAAGATGCATTATAAAACAGATTTAATGCAGAAATTATTATTCCTTCCCTATTTTTTATTTTTTTTTGAAAAATTAAATAGAAGTGAAGTAGAAGAAGAGGATGATACTGTTCATGTAGGAAATGCCATCATGACTTTTTATGCTGCTCTAATCGATCTCTTGGGCCGCTGTGCTCCAGAAATGCACGTAAGTTTTCATGTAATTAGTATTTGTTATTTTTGTTGAATTTATATCTTATCTGTGTGAATGAATAATGTGAACCAGAATGTGTGATTCTTCATCCTTTTTCTGATTCACGTATTCCTGAATTCATGGACGTCTGGGTGAGATAGTGGTACCCATGAACAAAAAGATGTACCAGCAAATTCTGGGTAGTGACATGGTTTGCAGGAGTATGAAATCTTCAGCAAGATCAATATTACCTCCATGTAGCCTAGTGAAGATTTAATATTAAAGATAATTATGTGGCTGAGAGGAAAAATAATAATAAAGTAGGAGATACAATTAAGTGCATAGAAAAATAACTATTATACGAAAGTCATTTTATATTTGTGTTGATATAGATAACTTCAAAGTTCATACAGACATGCTAAAATTCAAAATGTTGTTGTATATGGAATTTAGGAATCAACATACCTACTTATTTCCTGATAGTGAAATGGGAGACTTATAAATGTAATAAATGAAAATAATTTACTTCACTTGGACCACCAGATTTTTTGATTGGATGTTGTATGGGGGGAAAGAAAGAAAGAACATGAGTGTAAACAGATATTTGCGTGGTAGTGGTAGTTGAATGGAATAAAGTAGTTTAAGCTAGAATGGAATCACTTCACATTCTAGCCATAGGGAAATTAAATGTGTAATTTGACTTTTTTAAATGTGAACTTCTCATTTCTGTCTTTTTTGACATAGAAATGATAGAAATGACTATTGCTATAATCATCTCTTCAGATCCTTCAGGGGAATATTTACTGTGAGAATAGCATCTCCTTTTAATAGTGTGTCATTGGACTATGATACCAGACCCATCTTTAAAAAAATGTTGAGCTCTATGAGAATTCAGACATTGTATTAATTCACAGAGTTATTATCTGGTGCACATGGATTTATAATTCACTTATCCATAGAATTCTTATGTACAAGGAAATAGCTGCATTCTTTGATTGCTGCATTCTCATACAAACTATCTAAATACTTGATTACCTTAATTCCATTAGCTCATCCATGCTGGCAAAGGAGAAGCCATTAGAATCAGATCTATTCTGAGGTCCTTGATTCCTTTGGAGGACTTGGTGGGCGTAATTAGCATTCCTTTTCACATGCCAACAATAGCGAAAGGTAAGAAAATTTGCAGTTTTCCCTCTTATTATTTATTATGAGTGACTTGATTATTTCTTCTTCATCATGTTTGTAGAAATAATTATCTCTCTATACTTCACCCTCCTTTCCTCTCCCCACCCTCTCTTTTTTTCTCCCCTCAGATGGCAATGTTGTAGAACCTGATATGTCGGGGGGTTTCTGCCCTGATCATAAGGCAGCGATGGTGTTGTTTCTTGACAGGGTCTATGGAATTGAAGACCAAGATTTTCTTCTACACCTACTAGAAGTTGGCTTTTTGCCAGATCTTCGTGCGGCTGCTTCTTTAGATACGGTAACAAGTTACTCTTAACTTTCCTTGAATACTGTTTTCTGTGTTATCAAGATTCATCCTGTACATAAATTTTGGTACTTTTAAATACTTTTTTAAAATGATGAGTTAGTGTTTTCAGTTAAGGCTGAACACTTTGGATTCAAAGGGAGCAAGGTGTGGGAGCCTTCATGTACACCAATCTTCAGTTCCTTAAGACAATGGTGATTTATCCTGGAGTTCCATGGCCGTCTTTTGTAGTTGCTGTACTATTTTTGGATAAGAAACATTTGGTTTAAAACCTTTTAGACATGGGAGCTCAGGTTTCAAGTTTAGTAGAAAGTTTAAAGTGCACAGAGTTTCTCAGTGTTAATTAACCTTAAAAAATGACATTTAGGTTAGTAGGCAGAATGAGTGAGGGCTCCTTGCATTTTGTATTATATAATATTCCTCTTATACAAGTGGGTTTTGAAGTTGAAACCTTGATATAGCAACATAGACATCCAGTTTTTTAAAATAAACTAATTCAAGCACAAGTGAAATGTTCAAATGAAGTTACCTCTGTCCGATTAAATATCTGATTGTTATTGCATAAGATGATGCACAAATAGCTTTAATAATAGGCTAAATCCAGAGTGTTGCGCCATCACTGCTATTTCAAAATGAATGCAATTTTAATATGGGAATAATAAAGCAAATGGTATATTTTAATTATTACTGCTGCAGAAATTGGGGCAACCATGAGCTAGCCAAAAAGATGCACAAAACCTTATTGCCACCTAGTGGTCCTTCAGTGTTTGCATTCTTAATTTTAATAAAAGGCTGGAATAAAGAAAAAATATATGAAATATATATTTCACAATCTTAGCAGCTCTGAAAAGGCTTAGCTAAAACATACGGCAATGGTGTCATTTTTGGGCAGCAAAATATCTGAACTTCTTTTCTAATTTATTTTATAGATTGCCCTGAGTGCCACAGATATGGCCCTGGCTCTTAATCGGTATCTCTGCACTGCTGTTTTGCCTTTATTAACAAGATGTGCTCCTCTTTTTGCTGGAACAGAACATCATGCTTCCCTTATAGATTCCTTGCTGCATACTGTATATCGACTTTCCAAAGGCTGTTCTCTTACCAAAGCTCAGCGGGATTCTATTGAAGAGTGCCTACTCTCCATTTGTGGGTAAGGATGGGTTAGACGGTGTGGGTGGAGAAAGAAACACTAAAGGGAATAACTTCTGCAAGATATTATTCTTTTTTAAAAATAAATATTGTAATTAAGATTTTTGATTACAATCATCTAACCTATAGGAAAAGGTTACAAGAAAATGGAAAACAACATAAAAAAGGAGAAGAAAAGAAATATGTAAAGAACAGATTTCCAAACTTGATTGCAGTGTAAACAAAAACGGGTGAACAAACTTGATAATTTTTCATATCTTATAAGATTAAACAGAAATCTCTTCAACCCATATCCCACCTCTTATCTATAAGTAAATCCATAAAACATCAATCCTAGGGTCAGCAAAAATTCCATAAGGGGCTTCCCAAACTTTGCAAAAATTTCTTATTTTACCCCTGATCCAATACCAATTTTATATTTCTTCTTTTTACTTCTACAGTATTTATCTTTAATTCAATCAAATAATGTAGAATTTTCAGTTCTTCTGAATTCTTCAAAGCTTTAACGAGCTTCTTTTGTAAATCCATTGGATTTTGAAAATCCAGTAAGAAAATATTTTAATAGCTAATAGCTTTAAGCTGTGCAATAGGCCATTTCAAAAAGTCATTAGAAAGTGAAGCTTGCAAACTTCGTGTCCTTTAAAAGCAAGATGGCTGATCCCTTCATTGTCCAGTGCTCAAATCTGCAGAAAATTGCTGTCTTGCAGTCTTCTCACAAGAAGCAGTTGTCTAGAGCATATGTGGGTAATTTCCTGTCCTTTTCTTATCCAAAAAGTTTCCAAGGAACTGGTCTACTTGCCAGTTCCTTCATTTTTGCAATGTTAACTTCCAGAGACATTAGTCAGTCCTCCATACCTCCCCTAGAATAATAAATTATTCTTGAGACTGTTGCTTGCTTGAAAGAAAAATAAAAATAAGCTTCATTTAGGAAACAGCATGCAGATAGCATGTTCCTACAAAAGTAGATAAAAAGGTGTAGAGTCCCTCTGCTAACTGTTTTTGTATCTATTAAGGTAAGAAGTCAATAATTTCATGTATGCAGAAAGTTTGTGCAGATGGAGTTGAATTCCAATAGGATGTAGGATTGATAGTAAAATGAATCAACAGATCAAAAGTATCTGTAATTACTTCAACTACTAGCATGGAATAAATACCAGGTGTTAACTAATATGTAATGATTGTAGTAATAATAAAATTGATTCCAGGATTGATGCTGTTAAAATGCTATAACATCTAATGAAAAAATAATGCATTTCTGAGGTATCCTCAAATGAATGAGCATTTGCTAAAACAGAATAAATAGTTAGTTAGTTAGTAAATTATCCACAAGGTCAACAATGAAAAACAGGAGTTAGTTACAATGTAAAATATGCCTGCTTGCCAAACTCCAAATATGAAAGTTTTTTACTGTATTACCAAAGACAAAACATAAATTTTGTTAAAAGAAAATAACTTCATACAAAAGGATAAAGGTGAAATAATGTTAAAAGAAAACAGACTATGAATTTGGCATTTTTACTAATCTCCCTCGTTGTTTTGCTCCACACTGGCTTTGTTCAAGCATGAGTCTGAACATATTTTATCTCCATATTTCATGTACTGTTACCTTTTAATCAGAAATACTGATTAAGCTTCTGTAGTGATTACAGATTACTCACTTGCATAATCACAATAATGGTTACCTAATTTTTTTCTACTGATAGTCAGCTAAGACCTTCAATGATGCAACATTTGTTGAGAAGATTAGTGTTTGATATCCCTCTTCTAAATGAACATGCCAAAATGCCTCTTAAGGTAAGTTTGATTTTTATAAAATATACAATTAATGTCATTAGGCATCACCTATCAGAAGAAACTGTTGATATTGTGATTTGCCTTGAAGTAAAAATATTGGTCAATCATAACCAATGTTACATTTAGTGTAATATTCAAACCTTAAATGTAGGATGTTCACAAAAACCGGGTCATGGTTATTCTGTTATTCTTTCAGTTCCAGTTTGATTGTTCAGTTGTGATTCAGAGCTGGATACAATTTAATATTTCTTATTTCAATAGTGCTTACAAAAAGCTACATACTGTAAACATTGGAAACACAGACTTGGCCTAAGGCTTGCTGTATATAAAGGATGAGACAGAAATGGAAAATGAATGGAAAATGAAGTAATTATCTCAAGTAGAGTGGAGAAAATATTTGTCTTACCTTCATATATATAAGTTGTATGAAGGATATTTAGAAGACCTATTTCATTCATTATTTTGGAAATTCTCCCCCATACAGAAGAGTGTTTTTCCAAGACCTATCACTATCAGTGATTAAAATCATTAAAATCTTATTAATTAAGACCATCCATAGATTTGGAGATAATCTAGAGATATGGAAGTAATTATTTGCTGAATGTTTAACTTAAAGAAAAAGCACCCAAAATCCTTATGCTGGTTGATTGCTACTGGTTCCCCGGGTTCGGGCAAATCAGTAGCGTCAGCAGCGGGAGACTCTGCCCACCCCCCCTGACATCATCAAATACACTCTGCACATGCACAGAAGTGTTGCACAAACGAGCGAACCATTAGCAAAGGTAAGTGAAATCCACCCCTGATCCTTATACTAATTTAACAAATAATAGATTAATTCTGCCATAATTGTTGATTGGGTTGAGATAAATACTTTAATCTTTATGTTGCAATATCTGTGCACCTGTCATTTAAAGTGATTATATGCAGCTACCTCACCAAATAGTCAGTGCCTTGTCATAAAACAAACTCTCGTGTTTTTTTTTTAGTTGCTGACAATTCATTATGAAAGATGTTGGAAATATTACTGTTTAGCAGGAGGGTGGGGCAACTTTGGTGCTGCATCAGAAGAAGAACTTCATTTGTCCAGAAAGCTGTTCTGGGGTATTTTTGATGCCTTATCTCAAAAGGTAACATTTTAGGATGTGATATATTGATATGTATTAATTACATATTAATGATTGTACTTCTTGATGAATATGCAAGGCTGCTTACTAGAAAACAAAATGATAATGATGCTTACGTACATCTTCTTTAAACATTAATTAGCTAGCAAATTACTTTAATAAATTTTTATCCTATTCTGTAACTTGGTTGCCTTTAATAGAAGAATTTTATTAAATGAAACATTTGCATGGTGAATATTCCATTTGTGCTAGCAGTGTGAGTTAGGGATGAATATGAGTGGGCTAAATATTTATTAATAAATATGGATTTCATTTTTTTTTAATTCAACATATATTCCACCTTTCATTTGAGAACACAATGGCTTCTGTCCTCTATTTTCCCCAGTAGAAAAACCAGGGGTGAACTGCTATCGATTCAGACAAGTTCGGCTGGTTCGCAGAACCGGTAGCGATTGCTGGCTGGTCACGTCCCCAAATTGATCTGTAGCCCTGCCATGCTTGCCTGCCTTCCACGCTGCCTTTTTCTGCAGCATTCCCTTCCCCTCTTTGCATTGCCCTGCAGGGGAGGTCTGCCTTTGCAGAAACCAGGCGGGCTGTTTCTACGGAGGATTAGTGGGGGGGGATGCACAGCCCTCCAGGCTGGAGAGTGGGGGAAGAGAATGCTCTGAAATTAGCTTGGGCAGAATGACGTGAGTGACATGCATGATGTCAACTTGGCTACGCCCACCAAGCCACGCCCAAGCCACGTCCACAGAACCAGTGGCAACAATTTTTAGATTTCATCCCTGACAAAAACCCTCTGAGGTAGGTGGACCTCAAAGATGGTGGCTGGCCCCAGATCACCCAGTGAACTTCTATGGCTGAAGGTGGCCAAAACCTGTAATGCCAAGCTTCTATTCCAGGACTTTAATCAGTATATCATAAATGAATGTCAGACTGGATCTCAGAAATCCCTCCATTAGACAGAGGACCCAAAGATAAAAGAGAACTGTCCCCTAGAAAATTGAGATCACAAGATAAATGATATTAGATATGCTTATTAAATTTTTAAAGATATTGTTAGGAAACCAGAAATTAGGTAAACTTCAGGTGAATAAGGAACTGATGTAACATCACTATTGTCTATAAGTCCAAATGAAGAACAAAGAAAGATATATGATTACTATTTCATAAATACAATTAAGAAAAAACTAAAAATCTAAAAATTGTAAGCAATGGACAGGGCAATAGTAGAAAGAAAGAAAAGGTAGATATACAGTATTATGTTTTGGAACATGGAACAACTTTATTGATGGTTAATAGAATATTAAGAGAAATAATAGTGAGTATAACATGAACTTTTAACATTGCTTTCTTTTTGAATATAATATAATATAACATATTATTACTTATTATTGCAATATAACATTTAAAGCTGGATTGCAGCTTTAAATGTTGATTTAAACATGGAAATATACACTTCCCCCTTCCCATTTCCTTTTTTTTAAAAAAGGAAATCCATCCATTAATTATTGTTAATGTTTAGTGTGTTATAGGGAAAGATTCTAGTCCTCAGGAAACTCAACTGCTAGTTAGAATTACCATCATAATCTTAGAATTGAAAAAAATATTGATTCAACTGACAATTGCAACTAACTCAGCAGACTATTAAACCTAAAAATACTCCCCTCTAAATCAACATTTGAACAAATGTTTGCCTGGTTAAAATACTTAATTAGATAAGATAAGAATAAGAGTTGGAAGGGACCTTGGAGGTCATCTAGTCCAACCCCCTGCCCAGGCAGGAAA
>JANHFP010000700.1:82028-97288 GCA_032468135.1 Calamaria suluensis | reverse complement strand
TGATTTCCTACCTTTTAAGAAATTGGTAAAGGTGAAGATTTTAATATGAAGAAGAAAAGACATAACTTTCATGATAGTAACTAGTCTTGCTCATAAATATAGCACAAAATAGCTTTGAATATGCATACTGTCATTCAATCTATTGCTAACAGTTTCTTTGTATATTTATAATGAAGTAGAAGCCTGTTGCCATGGCTATAGCACTGATAGATACGTACCAGTTCAGTGTAATGGTTAAGACACACGGCTAGAAAGCAGGAGACCATGAATTCCAGTCCCACATTAACTATGAAAGCATCCTTGGTGACAATTTGCTCTTTCTTTAGCCCAATCCAGCTCAGAAGGTTGTTGCTATGGGATAAATAGTGGGAGGAAGATGAGTTGGATATGGTCACTGCCTTGTGTTATTTGTAAAAATAATAAAGGCAGGATTCAAATAAATAAATAAAAATAAGTAAAAAATGGAACTAGAGACCCATAACTTCAAGTTCCCCTTTTCAGCGGTAAACCTTCCTTGATAGGCTCAGTTCAACTCAATTCAAGGTAGGAATTGTAAAATTGTAGGTGGGAAAAACCAGAAATACAACCTTGAGTTTCTTACAGTAAAACCAATATAATAAAATAAAATGTTGATATTGTGGTTTAAATTAATTCATAATTTATTATTATACTCAAAGGGGCTGAACTGTAATGTGTGCATAACGTTCAGACCTATCAGTGTCCCAATTTAAAATTTTATATACTGTCCCAACCTGAGGAGATTACATTTTAAAAATTATAAGAGGCAATAATAGTAGCTTATTGTTGTTATTGTAATAACAACAACAACAAATCAACTTCCCTCCAAGATGGACATCAGTAAAAATTGGTGGTTTTAAAAGCTAGGCAGAAAGATGTCCAGATAAGCTTGCCAACATAAAATGAGTTATGTCAAAGGGAGCATGGAGCAAAGTCACTACTTAAAAGGAATGTAATTTAAATCTAAATTATTTAATTTAACATATCTCAATTGGTAAACAATGTCATGTATAAGATCTCCTTTCTAAATTTTTTCTTAGTTGGGGGCAATATTTTTTTAATTTGTTCCAGAGGCTTAAAGGATTTAGAATTAGACACACCATCCATTGAAAAAAGGTTTGCTTACAGTTTTCTTCAGCAATTGATACGATACATAGATGAAGCCCATCAGTATATTCTGGAATTCGGTAAGATATTGTAAATATATATTTTATATTATATAATATAACCTTAAGTTCTTGTATATGGATAATAAGAAGCAAATGGCTTTAAAAGTGTTAAAAGTATATTTCATTTTTTTGAGATACAGTTCAACATTATTTTTTTAACCATAGCAGTTGAACACCATCATTAATCAAGACTTAGTCCACACACACTGCTAAGCTGTAGTGTGGTCTCCCTATCCTTGTTCACCTAGAACATTGCAGTGTTACATTTGATATCAATTAGATCACTATGGCTTTTGTAATGAAGTAGATCTTTAAAAAAGACTGGCTTAGTATTGTGCATGAACCAACCATATCTTAAGATGAGTCAGATCCAATCATTCTCTACTTATGGAAAAAACTACATAAACGATATGAAAATTTTCCAAAGGAGCAAAACAATTATCAATAACTGTCCAACTGCTTTGTGCCTGTAGTTGCGGAAGATATAGAAATACATTCTGACTATTTTCTAAGAAGAGTCAGGAAAATTAAATTTTGCAAAGTTTTACTTCTTATCAAAGTACCAATAGTACTTAGTAGAATACTAATAATAGCAATAATAATAATTTACTAAATTTATATGCTACCTGACTCAGCGACTCTAGTAATGTCTGAAATGTAGAAAGCTGAATTTTCAGAAATGCATACTTTTTCTCCTCTTCCCAATCAGTTTATCACATAAATGAAAAGTCAAAAAAAGAAAAAAAGAACAGTAGTGGAAATTTCCAAGCAAGTGTAATACATTTATGGTCTGTTTTAACTTATTTTTGTTTTTACTTTTTGAAAGAAGACATTTCTGAAAGAAATGGACCGATACTGACAATTCTCTTAAAATATAGAACACTGAATAATATGAGGTTCTTAACACTTACAGTCAATCTCTCAAGTACTGTATATTACAGCAGTTGTTCTATGAAATCTGTGAATTGCTGTTCATCAGAAGTAATTTGTATTTTATGTAGTTGAGTTCTTAGCAAATGCCTTGGGAATTTAACTTGCTTTCCTAAAGAGAGATAAAAAATGCCCTTTCAAGCTGCTGCTGATAATGCAAGACACTATTGCAATTTAATCAAGTATTTGGATGTTATATATTGAAATCGAGTTTGTTGCTGTGCTGTTTTGTGGGTTAAGAAGAACATTAAAGCATCTAAAATAAAAATTTCAAGTCATGTATTATTGTAGAATGGATAGATAAAAGTTTAGTTTATGAAGAATACAGTGCAAAAAATGGCTATAATATATTCAGTTACATTTGTAGCACTTTTTTTTCTTATACAGATGGTGGCAGCAGAGGGAAAGGAGAACAGTTTCCTTATGAACAAGAAATTAAATTCTTTGCTAAAGTAAAGTATATGCTATTTTTCTGTATAAGCTATTATGGCAAACTACAAGTTTATCTATTGTAAAGCATAGTTACGACATTGAGAACAATCAACATAAATGCTGCAGTTGGTAGCACAGTAAAATGTTGCTGCTTGCTAATCATCGAGTGACTTGTAGTGATTTTTTTTAAATTAGAAAAACAGATGCTAGAAGCAAAAATTATTCTTTGGGTAGTACTAGTAGCCATAATTGCTTGAACAAGATGATTCTCCATTGCTGAGCTATTATTGCTAATTCAGGATCAGGCAGAGAGACAATTTCTGCAATTAAAATTATAAAAATAATAAAGTAAAAATATTAGAACATTAAAATGGGTAGCTATTTTTTTTACCTCCAGATAAAAGGATAAATATTTGATATAATAGTAAATCCTATTAAAGGGCATATCCGTTAATAAATCTGGCACATACTGTATGTTGACAGGTCTTTAGTGCCATGAAACTAAGGAATAAAATTAGTAGCAGATTATATAATGTATAATCAGTATACATTATTTTATCTCTTCAATATATTTATTTCAGGTTGTACTTCCTTTAATTGATCAATATTTCAAAAATCACCGCCTGTATTTCCTATCTGCAGCAAGCAGACCTCTGAGCAGTGGGGGTCATGCTTCTAACAAGGAGAAAGAAATGGTAACCAGGTAAAAACATATATAACATAGTATATGATAAAGTGTAATCGCCAATTTGCATATTCTAAAGCATTGGCAGGTTTATGGATATATTTAGACACATGAGAAGTAACAAAATCCAACATATATTTTATAAGATTGTGAGTTCTATAAAAACTGAAATTTGAATAATTTCCTTGATCTTTCTCCTATGCCTAGTAGTATTTTCTATGTTGTGCCAACTCTTATATTCTCTCTCCCATGCCCCACATTGCATTGAACTAGAGCGGCTCCTAGCTTTTATGTTTTGGCAGCTGATAGTCATCTTGAATACTCTGGGGCTACAAAAGCAGGACATAAATTGTACACATGCATATTACATTTTTTATCATTCTGCGTGCTCTCATATTGATTTCACCAGTATATTTTTACAGAAGGTGACATATAAGCATTACAGATGTGCTCTCTTTTGCATGGAAACAGTTTGTATCAGTGAAACAGAGCAACAAGATGCAATTCATTTTATAAAAACCAAGCCATTCATAGCTACTTAAGTTTGTATCTTGCTCATTTCCATTAACTTTAATCAAGCAGAATTTAATACACTTAAGTCTACTGAAATGAATGGCTTTAGCAAATCTGTGTTGGACTGTGGCCAGTAGGAATTGCATATCAAACACATTTTATTTTTAAAAAGCAATATAAGCTTTATGCATACATAAAATGAATGTACTATGTACTATTACTAAATATTTGCCTATTACTCAGTCAAAACCTTTTCTCTCTTGCTTTTAAAAATATATGTTTATGTTTACACTTTTATCTAAATATTAGGCAACTGACTGAACTTTGTTGCCTAACATTTTAAAGGCTATTTCTTGATATGGCTTCCCACTTACTCTGTTTCTTTACTTCAGACATGTGCTTTCTTAACTACGTTTGTTGTAGATGGAAACTTTTGTAGTATTTTCAGTCCTACATTCTGCTCAGAACTGATTCTTTCTGCAAAACATCATGTTGCTTTTTCCTGCTCATACATCACCTCTTATTTTCTTCCCTTTTTCTTTGTCCCCCTCCCTTCTCTTTTATTTATCCTTTGTCTTTAGCCTATTCTGCAAACTTGGAGTTCTTGTCAGGCATAGGATTTCACTGTTTGGTAAGGAGACCCTTGACAAATGCTTGTTTGAGCATCCCTTGTTTTTCTTACCATGATTTGCAACTCTGTGTGTCCTCTTTGTTTGCATGCTGCATGATTTTATGTATCACTGATAATATTTGGGGGCTAGCAAATCAAGGAAACTTATATGTTCAGTAAACATTCACATTTTGATTATATACTCACAGTTTTCCTGCTAAAATGGCATAGCATTTTCATAGCAGTTACTTGGAATCCTGTGTATTTTGGGGTCATGACTATTCATTTGATCCTGCTACCTGTGTTCCCAATATCTATATATAGATGCACACACATGATTTGCACAGCCTCTTTTGGAGTTATGTACCAAAGAGATCAAGTAATTCTGCTGCTCTGTTTTTCATAAAATAAGTATTGCATGTTTGCCTCTTGAGTATGAATCATGACAAATTCCATATAGATTGGCAGAGTAAGTTTCCCATCCCGATTACTCACACGGTATTGTGTGGTTTAAAATTGTTTTAAAAGTTCAATTATGTATATAGCTATGTTGAAAGCTTCTCATTACTATTCTTCGAAGAAAAGAGAATGATTATTGGAATCCTTGCATATTTGAAATAATTTTGACCAGGACTCTGGCTCTTTCACAGTAATTCGAAACAGATTATTAATGAATTATTTTATCTGTATAAACATATTAGAATATCATATAAGTGATCCTAATGGGACAGCAAGTGTACAGTGGTTAAAGTACTGAATTGATGCTAGGGAAACAGATTCATTGGCCACAGTCAGCTAAGCAACTTAGTGAGTGATTCTGGGCCAATCATTGGCAAAATGTTTGGCAGAGGAGTTTACAAAGTAAAAGACAGAAGTTCAGTAAAAATCCTACACCACTAGACTTGTTTGTTTGCTTATTTATGGGGTGGTAATGGTAACCAACCAATCCCATTCCATTCCCCAAAGAATTTTTTAGGAGTAGTTTAGGGACTATGCAGTTTTCTACAGTTTTTTTTTAATGTCTGCAACTCACTGTTTAACTCTTTTTCAGCTGGAATTTTAGTCACAGATTTCTATATCCATCCAGCAGATTTTATATCCATCCAGCCTTGCATAAAACAATCAGAAATCAACCGAATAGGCAGCCTAACAAGCCCTTACTGAACATGCAGATTTTGAACTGAAAATTTAAAAGCAATGAAATTCAGCTGATCTCTGATGTTTGTTGCTAATTTTATTTTACTGACTTAAATATGGCTTGATTGAAAATGCCTACCGTAGCAAATACTTTATGTGAAATTAGTCATGCCGGAGCAACATAAAATGGTTAGTGGTTGACTATCTTTGATGCAAACTCCTATGTCAAGTGTTGACAGAAGCTAAAACAAGACTCCTGAAAAGTAAGGGACCTATATCAGGATATTCCACAGAGCTTAAAGATTTAGAGTTCTAAAGTAATTTCTAAATACATGAAATAGCTCAGCTTTCAGTAAGGCTCATTCATGCTGAAAAACTCCAAAATACTGAATACTTAAATCCTTAAAGAATGTATATATATATTTGAGTCTTAATGCAATTCTACATGCATTTATAGTAGATCAGCTATTATCTGATGTCCCTTTCTAAATGCTGTCTTTATCCGAAGTGAAAATTGGAAAGGGAGAAACGGTTTTCACTAATGGTGCCTTAGTAAAAGACACCTACTATAAGTTTTGCTATTATTTTCTACTTAAAATTCTTTTATTAATAAGGCATTTAAAAAAATAAATGCATTTGAAATATGTATATATGTGAAATATGACATTAATTGCAGTATTATCTCCTTGTTACTTTTACTTAGTTTTTTGTATACCTTTAAACAAATGGAATGTACATTCTTCAGATAACAGTAAAACACGTACAAAACATTCATTCATCTACCTAGTGTTTTTATAATGTAGTTTATTTATTAATCATTTATCTATAGGCCTTTTATACATTTAGTAATTTTAAGGTTTATTTGTACTTTCTCTTAAAGTTCTGTTCAAAAGAATTCCATGTTTAGGGATTTTATTATTATAAAATCTTATAATTTTTTGAGACATTCTTGGTAAAGTTAAAGCTTTTATTCTGTTAAACCAGTTTTTTGACATTCCATCTTTTATATAATTAAACTTTCCTTTAGGAAATGAACGTTATGGGGGAAAATATGTCTGACACTGAAATCTGTCAACATGGAAGTCTGAATTTAGGAATTTAGGAATTTTTAATTCAAAATGCTACTAATTAATTTTACAAATGTCTAAAATATGATGGAGAATATATGGTTTATAAAAATGTAAATGTAAATAAATGCAATAAATGAAATTATATTTCATTAATACAAATATGAGACAATGTAACCTATATTCCTTAGTGTGAATAGAAACATTACAGTTACCATCATATTTTCTCCTCATAACTGTATGCAGCTGGTGTAATTGTAGAAAGAAATGAGTCCTGAACAGTTCTTGAATTGGGATTATGTTTCCTATATTGTGATTGCAGCAAGATTCATTCAAAAAGTCTGAGGACCATAATTCCCAGTGAAAAATATACTTTCTTAGTGTGGGAAGGGCTAAAATCACTTAACTATAGTCTACTGGGTTATATTATTACTCTTGTGGATTATGAAAAAAAATGAGAAAAGCTATTAGACGTTCTTGCAGAAACACATTACAATTTTATTATTACCCAAAATTTTGAAAAATCTATTTTTGACATCTCCATTCTTCAAATTCTTCTTTTAAACATCAATTGATATTTTTGCATGACTGTTTGCTTTTATTATTCTTTATATGACAGCTTTAGATTCAGATGTGATTCATGACACATTATAGTACATACGCTTCTATATTAATGCATAAATTAATGTGATGAAAACATTAACTTGTAAAGAATGCAATCTGAAAACTTAAAATGTCAAAAAATATTAAGGGAGCTTATCACATTCATGAAAAATGTGTTGCTTATCTTAGTTAGATGTTTCTTGTTTTGCATCTGCTGAAATTATTGAAAAGATATTTTAATTAATATGTATAACATTAAATTCTATTTGTAAGTTCACCACTACTGGTGAAAAATAGAAATGGTATAATACAAGATCTCTCATTTTTCTCCTTTCTTCTGCTGCCCTTAGGAAATGATGCTACTTCAATAGTCAATTGTCTTCATATCTTGGGTCAGACCTTGGATGCAAGGTAAATTGCTAAATAGATTTTATTAAATTACTGTTTTTATTTGCAGAAAACTGATAGGGACAACGTTGTTTTAAATGAATAATTACTTGTCTTTTTCCATAAATGGAGACTTGTTAAATTAATCAGAAAGATTAATAATTCCAGGGGGAAAACTATCAGTACTTCTGTCCCACTGAAAATATGTTTGGATCTATATATGTGTTCCAATTCCTAATTCTCATAATTAGTACTTTTAAATTTGGAAATTTCATAAATTACATATTTATATATGAGCTATCATCATAATTATTTCCTCAATTGGGAATGAAGGATAATTGCTTCATTGTAATGAAAATGTTTCATTACAAATCATAACATTACATATTATGTGAATGTTTTGAATATTTTTAAAAGTATGATGCTGTTACTGAAACTTTAAAAATTAGATGTTGCATTAACACCACTATCAACATTCCAAAACAGGTTCCTAAACTTGTCAGCTTTAAGACTTGTGGACTTCAACTCCCAGAATTCTCCAGCCAGCTCTGCTATTCCAAAACCTCATTTTCTAGCAAATAATTCAACAATTTTTCTCTTTTTTTACATTGTATGCTCTGAAGTGATTCTCAAAACTATATTTTCAGATCTTTTGAAGTCCAACTTTGACATAATCAGCTTGTTCCTACTCTTTATTGTTGCTTAACACATGCAACTCTTAGAGCTGCATACTGCTTTTTCTTCTTACAGAGAGTCCTATATTCTAATAAACACACTAGTGTGTTCGGTATTTGCTACAGCTTCAGCATAGGCTCAGACACAGAACTGACTTGAATCTAATTATGATGTTATCAAAAGAATTATCATACTATATTGGCTAGTATGGTTTCATACAAACCATGCATATATTGTAATCAATATATCAGACTGGACCAAATCTAGACATGTGTAAATTTCTCCTTAGTGATGTTACAGAACTCCATATGTATAGTACAGGGTAAATTTGAACTAGTCACTATCTCTCAGACAAGTTTACTTTGTAGAAATGAAGTGATGAAAGATTCTCATGTAAACTATCTTGAATTCCCATATAAATCATAACATAACCACTATAGCTAACCTCCTCAAATCCCTTTAAAAGTTCAGTTTTAATTATTGTCTGGATGGAGCCCGTCTTCCCTCCAGGGAGGAATCGATGACAGAATTATGTCAACTAACAATTTTGCTTACTAGGTTCAAGACTAATGAAATATTTATATAGTTATGTAATATCTTTTTATGACACTTCTCTAACCACTTGTAGTGATTCTCAAAAAGTGTGTTCCTTGGTATATAGGAACTCTGGATTTTGTTCATAATAGAATATAATGCTATTTTATGTGCATGCGATATACAGAACAGTGATGAAGACAGGTTTGGAATCTGTTAAGATGGCTTTGAGGACATTTTTGGATAATGCTGCAGAGGACCTGGAAAAAACAATGGAAAACCTTAAGCAGGGGCAATTCACACACACCAGGAGTCAGCCAAAAGGAGTAACACAAATTATTAACTACACAACAGTGGCTCTCCTGCCAGTATTGTCTTCATTATTTGAGCACATTGGACAGCATCAGTTTGGTGAAGATTTGATATGTAAGTATTAAAATGAATACTTTATACCATTACAACTTTAAATTATGTTTAAGAACATCATAGATTGGCTTCTAATATTCCAGACAATAATATACCAGTACCTTGACTTTGTTGGAGTTTATAAAAACAATTTTCAAATAACAATTCCAGCTTCATGTGTTTAATTATATTGATTGGATTTATCCATCTTCAAAATGAAAATAACTGTATGCTCTGGATGAGACAGATTCAGCTATTATTCAGCTATTTGTAATAATTCAAACATGTTTGCATGTCCAGATGTACATTTTCAAATTGTTCTAAATTGTTTTCTGGTATGTTTATAGTGGTCTCTTAGTTGTGTTGTGGATAACAATGAAAAGCAATGCACAAAATTGTTTAGCTTTTCTTCCTGTTTTTCTTAGTGGAAGATGTTCAAATCTCTTGTTATAGAATACTGGCCAGTTTATATGCTTTGGGAACCAGCAAGAGTATATATGTGGAACGGTAAGAAAAAAATATGCAATATTAAAAATGTATTATGATCAGTTAAGTGAATTGTGCATGTTTATTAGGTGCAGTGTCATGTTACAACTTCATTCCACCTTTCCCATTGACCTTGCTGGTGGGAAGCTGGCAGTGAAGATCACAAATGGCTGTCGAATGACCAGGGGGTGCTGCAACAGTCATACAGTAATTAACATGTGAGTTGCCAAGCACAGGGGTGCTGCAACTACTGTGACGTTGAGGACTGGCTTTAAGTCTAATTTAGCATCATCAGAACTTTGAACAGTCACTGTACAAGGACTACCTGTATCTCTATCCAAATAAGGTAAAGAGACAATAATACGCTCTTCATCTGTCAAGTAATTCATATATGGTATCTTTAATAGTAAAGATGGGTTTGCTGTAATAGAAAATATGATTCATTAGAGGAGTGCAACCTCTTCTGGAATATGCAATCAATTAATAACCTGAAATCACTTCATTTTATTGGCCTTCATCCATTTATTCAATTAGGTCTTAAACGCCCACCTAAATCTAATAAAATGTGAACTAGAATTATGCATATGATTGAAAGTAAAAAGTAAAAATTAGAAACTGGTGGAACTCTATAATGTAGACATTGCAAAGTTGAACACAAACCACATTTGGAATATTGTAACTAGTGTATTAAAAAGATGTTGAGACTCTGGTAAAAGTGAAGAAAAGAACAATAAAGATGATTAGAGGACTGGAGGCTAAAACATGAAGAATGGTTGCAGAAATTAGAATATGTCTAGTTTAATGAAAAGAAGGAAAAGGGCTAATATGACAACCCTGTTCCAATATCTAAGGAGCTGCCACAAAGAAGAGGGGGTCAACTATTCAAAACACCTGAAGGTAGAATGGATTGAAACCAATCAAGGAGGAAACCAACTCAGAAATAAGGAGACCTTTCCTGACAATGAGAACAATTAATCAGTGGAATGACTTGCCTTCAGAAGTTGTAGATGCTCCATCACTGGAGGTTTTTAAGAAGAGATTGGACAACCATTTGTCTGAAATGGTATGGAGTTGGACTAGAAGACCTTCCAACTCCCTTTAAACTTTGTTATTCTATTATTCAAATACCTCAGTACCATCTTTGGGAGATGATATTTCAAATATGAGCAATACTACTGCAGGAATACCTTTCCTAAAAACTCTCCAGAAAGGTATCAGGGTCTCTCATATTGAAAGTATCTGAGAAATCTAAGAAAATCAGCAATATCATTGCCTCAGATCAAGAAGATAATTTCAGAGGCAAAACCAGCCTTAGGACTGAAACATAAATAATGTTTATTACATTATATTATATTTTACTTTTAAAAT
Organism: Calamaria suluensis; assembly: GCA_032468135.1. NCBI lineage: Eukaryota > Metazoa > Chordata > Lepidosauria > Squamata > Calamariidae > Calamaria > Calamaria suluensis. The sequence continues at coordinate 86,269 of JANHFP010000700.1, read as the reverse complement.
AATATATTTTAATTTTAACCACAACATCACAATGACTATCATTAGATTCAAGTTCAATATAAATTGTTCAAATCTAGATTGTAGGAGGTACAAATTCTGCAATAGAGTTTTAAATGTCTGGAACACCCAACCTGATCCTATTGTTAGTCTCACTAATCCCTGTACCTTTTCCCTTAAACTGTCTACTGTGGACGTTTCATGCTTTTTAAGAGGTCCTTAAGGGGGCGTGCATAACTGCACGTGTGTGCCTACCTTTCCTGTCCTTCCCATCCATTTGTAATCATCCCATGTGTTTATGGCTATGTTTTGCCTATTTATATCTTTAATTGTGCCAATGTTTGTGCTAATGTCTAAGATTATACTATTACTTGTTTCCTTGTACTTGTTGACAAATAAATAAAATGTTTATTAATGTTTATTACAGTTATTCTGTGTCAATGTCTACTCAGATACTATTGTTTGGCAATATTTGCCAGGGAAATTGAACATCTTAGAAGTCGTATTAACATGAAGCTAAACTAAAATATTTGCTTTGACTTTAAAAAGATGCTTTTATTTTATTTTATTTTACAGTCAACGTTCAGCTTTAGGTGAATGTTTAGCTGCTTTTGCTGGTGCCTTTCCTGTGGCATTTTTAGAAACTCATCTGAATAGCCACAATATTTATTCTATATACAATACCAAGACAACAAGAGCAGGTAACTCAGTATGAATTCACTGAATTATCCAGAATTAATTATGCCACATATTTGTTTTTCACTTTATTTATTTTTTGTTCTTTGATAATGACTATAAAAGTGAAGCATTTAGTTTCTGTTCCAAAGAGGTTACTTTGAGAAGCTTCATTTTCCTTCCCACTGGAATCACATTTTATTCTAATTCTCTAAAGCAGTGATTGCTAACCTTTTTGCCATCGTGTGCCAAAAGTAGGGGGTGCCCTGGGGGGCTGCGCTTCCATGTGCCCACACCCATAATTCAAATTGTCCCACCCTCCATAGAAAGCCTCTGGAGCCTGGGGAGAGTGAAAAACGGGCCTTACCCACACCCCAGCCTCTTTCCCAACTTCTGATCGGCTTAGAAGACCTGAAAATCAGCTGTCCAGTGCCCGCATGCACATCAGAGCTGAAGTAGGGCCATATGTTTGCCATCAAGGCTCTAAACCATGTGGTAGAAGATGGTGGAATGCTGATTTAATTTATCTACTATAACTTTGGAGCTAGTTTTTCAAAAATGAAATCCAGTTGGATATAATATTTAAGAATTCTTATTCCATCAATGTAATTGAAGAAGCCTTATTACTTTTTGTCCCTGAACTCAACCCCCCCCCCCTTCCCCGAGATTTTAGAAAAACCATTGAGCAGATTTGAAGAGTCTCAGGAAGATAAAGAAAGAAGGGAACCATACTGGAAAAGAGAATATGCTAAAACAATATCTAATATGCAAAACAAAGTTTGATTTTTTAATATGTGAATACTGAGCCACATAGTTTCAGAAAATATGAGTGATGTTTGGAAATACATACGTATAAAATCATATTTTGGAAATATGTATCACAAACATGCATATTCAGCATGAACTAAGGCATTGTTTACTGTTTACTGTAATGCTGTTAAACATGGTATTATATTAATGCACAATATTGTTCTTTTAGGTTTAAGTTTACCAAACAGCGTAAAGGAACTTTGTCCAAATATTCCATCTCTGGAAAAACTAATGGAAGAAATCGTAGAATTAGCTGAATCAGGCATTCGCTATACACAAATGCCTCATGTAATGGAAGTTATATTGCCTATGCTTTGTAGTTACATGTCACATTGGTGGGAACATGGACCAGAAAACAATTACAACAAGAGTGAAATGTGTTGCACAGCACTGACTTCAGATGATATGAATACTCTTCTGGGAAACATTCTAAAAATCATACATAACAATTTGGGCATAGATGAAGGAGCCTGGATGAAGAGATTAGCAGGTAGGGGAAAGTTTTGATTCACTTTTGCCTGCATTTTAAAAAATTGTAAGGAAATTGAGAAAAGCAAAAACAGCTGATTTCAACAGGTGCATTGTACTTTTAAGAAAGGCTAAATGAAATATGAGAGGCAGAGCTTATCAGAAGATGTATGTGGATTTAATAATAGGAATAAAAAGTACTGAGCAGGATTTGACAAAAACTAAAATGAATTGAAGATGAATACTGTATAACTTTTGGTTTGCATTTCTTTGAGAGATGACCAAAAACTCTAGTGTAGTAACTGTAATATAAATCTATTGAAGACTGTAACATCTTTTATTGTAGTTTTTTCCATCTACTACTATGCAGTAAAATTAATGGATTATTTACGTAGTGTTTTCTCAGCCTATCATAAGCAAAGTGAAGCCAGAACTTCTGAAAACACATTTTCTTCCACTGATGGAGAAACTGAAGAAAAAAGCTTCTCTGGTGATTGCTGATGAAGAACACTTACGAGCAGAAGGCAGAGGCGATATGTCAGAGGCAGAACTTCTCATTCTAGATGAATTCACTATACTTGCCCGGGACCTTTATGCCTTCTATCCATTGTTGATCAGATTTGTGGACTACAACAGGTATGCAGAGAACTCATTTTTAAAAGCCTTGTTTTAAATCACATTATGGGAGTGAGTTTTCTGTTTTATGAACTTGAATTTATTATTTTTTTTAGCATTGTTATGAATTAACAATGCCAATATTTTTTTAATGAATTGAATAGGAATTTAGTTTATCAGTGCAATATCTCTGCCCCCATTCAATTATTGCTTCATCTAAGGTTACTAGACAATTCTAGTAACAATTCTAGTAATATAGGCAATTATTATCGCCTCTTCCTTTACTGATTTTTTCCTTTTTACCATTTTTTTCCCTTCTTTTTCCCTTTTACCTAGAGGTGCTAAGAACCTAATCCTCTTGCTCAGGGCTGTGCTTCATAAATCCAGAAAATTGAACTGTATGCATTAGTACATGTTTTAAAGTTGAAGATTCTGAAGTTTCTTTGTCATTTGTGCTACTAATAGGGGTGATAAGGTTTCTTTCTTTCTGTCTCTTTTTTTTAAAAAATCAGAGCAAAATGGCTTAAAGAGCCCAACCCTGAAGCTGAAGATTTGTTTCGTATGGTTGCTGAAGTTTTCATTTACTGGTCAAAATCACATGTATGTACTTTCTAAATTTCATAAATAAGAATGTTGCATAGTGAATATTGAGCCACATGCAGATGGCTCTTTGTACATCATCCAGATCAGTGGTGGGCTCTAAATTTTTTTCCTACCGGTTCTGTGGGCGTGGCTTATTTTGTGGGCGTGGCTTGATGGTGACTTTCTTGTCTCCCCTTTCCTCCTTTCTCTTTCTGTTTCCCTTTCTATCTGATCTCTTCCTTCCTTCCTTGTTTGAGCCCCGCGCAGAAGCCTGGAGGGAAGGGGTGGAAGGTCTGGCGGGTGAGCTGGGTGAGGCAGCCCCTCCATCCAGCCAAGCACTCCCCCCCATGGGAGAAGGGGAGGGAGGAAAGGTCATGCTCCAGGCTCCTGATTTGGTGCCACCACTTTGAAACGGGCCAATCAGCACCGGGCTCAAAAGCGAGGAAAGCGTCCTGCTCGCTTTTTTCCTCGCTTTTGAGCCTGGCGCCGATTGGCCCGTTTGTAAGTGGCGGTGCCAAATCAGGGGACCAGAGTCTTCCTTCCTTCCTTCCTTCCTTCTTTGAGCCCCGCGCCAGCGCTGACAGCTCCTCCTCCACGTCCACAGCGCCATCGGTATTCCGGCGCCAGGTAGAGAGAAAGGGGCCTGGATCATTGAGCAGCTCGGCGGCTGCCACCGCCATTGCTGCTGCTGACGGCTCCTCCTCCGTGTCCTCCGCGCCATTAGTATTCCGGCGCTGGGGGGAGAAAAGGGGGCCTGGATCGTTGAGCGGTTCGGCGGCTACCGCTGCCATCGCCGCCACTGACGGCTCCTCCTCCGCATCCTCAGCGCCATTGGTATTCTGGCGCCGGGGGGGAGAGAAGGGGGCCTGGATCATTGAGCAGCTCAGCGGCTGCCACCGCCATTGCCGCCGCTGACGGCTCCTCCTCCGCGTCCACAGCACCATCAGTATTCTGGCGGGGGGGAAGGGGCCCACATGGGCCCTCGCCTCGGCACGCAGGCGCAATAGTAAGTAAGCAAAGTAAGTAAGTAGTTTATTACGTCAGAGACCAGGACAAAAACACACACAAATGCAACTATTTACAAGTGTAGTAGG
>JANHFP010000700.1:67312-81928 GCA_032468135.1 Calamaria suluensis | reverse complement strand
CCGATCTTATTATATCATATCATATCATATCATATTGTATATTATATTGTATTATATAGAATCCTGTATTATATCTGGGTATAAATAACCTATTACCATAATTAATGTATTAACAAAATATTATCCTTAATAGTACCATAATTGTAGAGAAGCGTAGTCAGTTCGTCTTGTCACTCCACGATTTTCCTTTTGCCTTAATGTCATGTTAACTATTAATACAATCCCCCTTTTCTTCAATTCTATTGTTAATCTGTCCTTTTCTGCAACTTACAAACTTATCAGGGTTAAGATCTTGTCGAATAGTAAAATTTCTGTTTTTCTAAAATTAGATAAGTATGGTTCTTGCCTCTGTTACATGCAGTGTTAAATTTTTGCTCTCTTTTCTTTAGTTATACTTTATCATTCCTACCAACAACATTTCTAACTTATATTGAAAAGTTTTTTTGTAGAATGACTTTCGCCAGGAATTCAGTAATATCACAGTAATATCATTTCTACCACAAGAAGGTTTTTTCTCACTCAGGGTAAAAAGGGGGCTAAAATTGAGCATAGCAAACATTCATTCACAGCCATTCTTGCTATAAATACACACCAGGCAACCAGAAACATAAAGGGATTAAAACAAGCTAAGCAACCTCACCCATCTGCCACTTCATGATTCTTCCATATGAATGTTGCCATAAAAATAAGCGTTTGAAATGAATCGATCTATTTATAAAATATTTGCAGCTGTGTTGACTCATTCAAATATCAATACCTAAACATTGCCAGGACCCTACCTTTTTGTAGGATCGAGCAAAATGTTATAAGATTGTCAGAAAGCTCTCAAGCTGGGTGATACATTAAAGCAACAAAAAGATACCCCAAAGGGAGAAGATTGAGATATGTTAGAAAAATCCTTCTTTGAGTCGTAAACAGTATTCCTGAAATAATTGGACTGCTTTTCAGTGATCACATTTATACTGATATAAGTTCTGTTTGTACTGTGAACTTAATTTCAGGTAAATGTAAAGGTAAAGGTTTCCCTTGCACATATGTGCTAGTCATTTCCGGCTCTAGGGGGTGGTGCTCATCTCCATTTCAAAGCCGAAGAGCCAGCGCTGTCCGTGGTCATCTGGCCAGCATGACTAAACAGCAAAGGCGCACGGAACGCTGTTACATTCCTACCAAAGGTGGTCCCTATTTTTCCTACTTGCATTTTATACGTGCTTTTGAAACTGCTAGGTTGGCAGAAGCTGGGACAAGTAACAGCACTAGGGATTTGAACCGCTGAACTGCCGACCTTCCGATCGACAAGCTCAGCTGTCTTACCCACTGAGCCACCACGTCCCTTTCAGATAAGTGGACAAGACCAGAGTTTTAAAACCTATATAGCAGAATTTATGCTTTATAGATAAGTAAAATAATCTGCCTGCCTGCTTTGAGAGAAGTCTGTGGCTTAAGAAGAACTCAATCACTACACAAAGCTGAGTTTTCAATATAACAATGTTCTCTTCAAAACTCTGTTCCCAAAATGGGAGGGAAAATGTTTAATTACATACTTCAGTGCACTTCAGAATAGCAACATGCCTTTGTTAATCATCATTGCAAGCCCTCTTATATACCGTTGAGATCCATGATTGTCATCTTAAGATGAATTAAATTCAGGAGGAAAGGATTTTAAGTCCACACGGGATCTCTTGAGTTTGGAAAGAAGCTCTAAGAGGGAAAGCCAAAAAAAGAAAGAAAGAAAGAAAGAAAGAAAGAAAGAAAGAAAGAAAGAAAGAAAGAAAGAAAGAAAGAAAGAAACAGGAAAGAAAGCAGCACTGTTGAATGGTCTTTTTTCTTTTGCAATTTGTTATGGAAAGCTTTACTCTCCCATCTTATAAATAAATGGCAAATACCAGATACATCCAGAAAGAATTTAAGGCGTTGTCTGGGTTATCTCTTTTCTATACTGATTTTTCCCCAAAATGAGATCATTAGAACCAAACATTCGTCAAGTACTTAGCATTTGTTGTCATTATGATATCTTAAGGATTCAAAATATTTGTTTTTAAAGTATTGGATACAATTCTTTTGCAAACAATTTGAAAGGGAGCAATAGGGAAAGTATATTTTCTCAAAAGAAAAATGTTTATCTGCATGTATTAAGTTCAGCTTTGTTGAAAAAAAGATACATTTTTTTCTTTTTATACCATTATATAGATTAAGTTTTTATAATGCAATTATATAGAATCTTGTACATTTTAAGATGCAGTGTGAAGGAGGCAATGAAAGAGTGGAATACACTATGTTTTTATGTTCTTCGTAACATTGCAGAATTTTAAAAGGGAAGAACAGAACTTTGTGGTGCAAAATGAAATCAACAATATGTCTTTCCTTATTACTGACACTAAATCGAAGATGTCTAAGGTATAAGACTTTACAAATGTTACTGCATTCATCAAAATATTGTTAAAATCTGTTTTTTTAAATAAATTAAATATTTTACATATATTGGGAATGTTGAAATAGTCCAAACATTTTTATAGTATTCTAAATATTTCCTAAACACGTTTGCGGAAAGGATTGTGGAAAGGATGTGTATTCCTAGTTTGAATTTTTTTTCACCACTATAAACTAACTCCAAATTTCACATCCATTTATAGGGGGATCACTAGTCCCATTTCATCAGCATGGAATCTCTGTAGTGCAAATGGCTGTCAAAAGTAATTACCATGTAACTTGTGTCATAGAAAATAATTATCCTCATTCTGAAATACTTCTCTCCCCAATACATTAATTTTATATGTTTCCTTCAGTAGAAGTTTTCTCTCTTTTACTAAATATGCATTGTTTTCTCTTTTTAACTTTTTGAAGTACAATGTCCTACAGAGAAAGCTGAGGTCCTGCCCAGCAAATCCATTTTTCCAGGAAACTATTTGGAAAACCAAGTTGTTAAGGGACATTGTAACTTCTCTCTGTATTGTATCCAATCTTTTTTACAAAAATTAAAAGAAAAGACTAGTAAAGCTGTCATTACTGGTTAAGTGAAGGAAGTCAGCATGGCTGCTTGGGGGAGAGATGTATAGCATATCTATGCATGAACAGTCATGTGTTTTGAGGAGGGAGAAACAGCCAGAAGTAGAGAAATAGGAGATGGAGATGTGAGTGGGTTCAGAGGGGCCAACTTACTTAGTGGCCCCTGAGCTATTGTCCATTAATATTTTTTCAGTATTTCATTTCATGTTCTTTTCTAGAAAGGAGTATAAGATTGATATTAAAGTAGACTCAGTTGTATTTAACTAGTAATGCATATTGTTGACCATTGAAATAACACAGGAAAACCAATAAAAGAGACTGATAAAAGTTTTACAAGACCAGCACAACACATTTGACTGTGCTTTCTTCTCAAATCGACCAATGAAAACTTAAAGGACTTCTGAAGGACCCAGGGCAGTCACATGCAATACTAGTTCTGGTTCCTAATATTGTGGCTTTGTTGAGAAGCTGCCACATTATTTCCTCTGAACCATCCATCACCAGTTTGTAGGATTGGCTTTGCATTACTCAATGTTAGGATAATCCAAGACAAATTATGGTACTCTTCTACTAAAAGAGTCATTAATTGCTCTGTTTCCGTTATCAAACATTAGGTATTTAGTTTAAAAATCCCTTCCCTTGCTTTGGTTTGGCCTGGGTTGGTTTTTGAGGTTATATTATTATTTTAAAGTGACACTTTAAAAATGTACACCTGATTAGATTTGGCATTTAACTCAGGGGTGTCAAACTGGCAACCCACAGGTCAGATGCATCATGTGCAGGCCAGCTCCGTGAAAGGGAAACACATAGTGAAACATCACATGATGGCAACCTAACACTGCAAGTTTGACACCCGTGATCTAACGGAAGGCCATAGGAAGGTTAACAGGCAGATACAAGAATTCCTGCTGTGATTGTTATATTTAAAATGAAACAAAGAGAAGTAGATGCAGCTGGAATGACATGCAACTGTGAAAAATTGTAATGTATTAACAATAAATCATTAAGGAAACGGCTATTATGAGAGCAAAATAATGGCATGATGGTAATGTAATTGAAAACGATAAGACGTAGTGGCAATATCACAGGAAGTCCCAACTGATCTGTACAAGTGCAAATAAAAGATCATAATAAAGTTTGTCACAAGAGTAGCATAAAGATAATACAAATGAAAAAAAAATATTGCACTTCTAGATTACTGCCATCATTACTGATACAAAACGTTTCATGGCAAAGTAATTTCCCTGGTGTTTCTTCCTTTTTCATTTCAACATCCCCAAGAGATAATTATTGCTTCCCTTATTTTATAATTTGAGAATGAATTATTACTTTCACATTGCAGACAGCTGTTTCTGATCCAGAAAGAAAAAAAATGAAACGGAAAGGGGATCGTTATTCAACTCAAACCTCTCTCATTGTGGCTGCATTAAAAAGATTGCTTCCTATTGGGTTAAATATTTGTGCACCTGGTGACCAAGAATTAATTGCTCTGGCAAAAAATCGATTGAGCATGGTAGGTTTCCTCTATGAATCATTTCTATATGTAGAACTTCATTTAATGTGTTCAATAACTGTGTAAAATGTCCCCTTTATGGAGGCAGTACTCTTATTTGTCTGACAGTGTTAAAAATGCTGCAAGAGTCTTGTTACTGTTTACTATTTATTGATTTATAATTTATATTTCTTAACCACCTGTCTCTCTTGGAGAGAGGCTCCATGCTGTATACAATATAATCAATAAAATTAAAAATTAAGATCAGAATATTTTAAGATTTAAAAATTTAAAATTATAAAACTACATTATAAACATTTCAAAAGTTGAAGAATTCCAAGCAGGGATTCTCATGGGATCAGTATGTAAAAGAAAGCAATATAATACTTGCCTGTTTTAGTTCTTCATAGAAGATAATTGACTTCTTGCCATTAAAATATTGCTAATTACAGGGATTTGTTGTCCATTTTTACTCTTAAACATATAATTAGCTTCTTCAGAGGTTGGTCTTTTCTTCTGGGACACACTTAAGTGACAACTGGTATTTTATATTTTTATTTATTTATTTTTTTTATTTGTCAATTACATATTAGGTAATATATATAAATATACACATGAATTGAGTACATAAAATGAATACAAATGAAGAGAACATTAAGACGGATGGTCGGCATGCTAGTGCTCTTATGCACCATTCTTGTTGAATAAAATATTCAACAAGAATGATATCAGAGAGGAGCCTTCCTTAAATGTCATCCCTTTCCTATAAACAAGATACAAAATGATAAAAAACCACTTTCCAAATAAATATGAATGAAGTTGAAATGGCTTAGATACCAGTAATACCAGGTAGCTGCTGTATCCTAATTAGATGGAGCTGGTTGGAGAATGGAGAAATTCTTTCCTCTAGATTACTCTTGTTATGTTTGTTAAAAAAGAATATTTCATTAAAATAAAAATTGCTTTACTATGGAACTCATAAGAACATTTATAATAATTTATATTATTATAATGTATAATAAGTTTAATACCATTTTGCATATTTTTCATAGCATGCAGAAAAATTGCAGCTTTCCAAGATGCTTAAAATTATTTTTCTGCAAGGGCTATTCCCTTCTTATATAATATTTTTCAGTAAAATATTTGGTATGTTTTCTCAACAGAAGGACACCGAGGATGAAGTTCGAGATATTATTTGCAACAACCTCCATTTACAGGGCAAGGTAGTTTTCAAGTATTAACAACTTTTGCTTCTGACCTAATGTTTGAACAGCAAGTTATATATGAGTGTAAGTTGACATGTGTGTGTTTACATCTGTTCATGTATCCATATGTGCACACCAGCTGTTGAGCCAAAAATTGTTCAGATATCTGTAAAATGTAAGCAGTGATTCTAATGGTCTCATAATAACAATAGCAATAGCACTTTAGACTTATATATGCTTCACGGTGCTTTACAGTTTAGAGTCAGCATATTGCCCCAAAAAATCTGGGTCCTCATTTTACCCACCTCAGAAGGAGGCATGGCTGAGTGAACCTTGAGCCAGTGAGACCCAAACTGCCAAACTTCTGCCAGCTGGTGATCAGCAGAATTAGCCTGCAGTACTGCAATCTAACTACTGCGCCACCATGACTCTTAAAGTTAAACATGTGCCAAATAAGTGTACTGATTTATTAGTTTATCACAGTAATTATATTCATAATTTGATACATATTTTAGCACCTTGCATATATTTTCTTGCAGCTTGAAGATCCTGCAATTAGATGGCAGGTGGCCCTTTACAAAGATCTACCAAACAGAACTGATATCACTTCAGATCCAGAAAAAACTGTGGAACGGGTTTTGGATATAGCTAATGTACTTTTCCATCTGGAACAGGTTAGGTGTATTAGTGACATTTTTATATTAATTAGTTTTACAGATTCAATAGCATACTGTGGAATACCCTGTTGATACATATTTTTTTTCAATGAAAATATTTGTTTTACATTATGTTCTATCTGTTGCACTCCATTAGTAGTCCTTGCCTAACAGCCATTCATTAAGCTTCTTCACTCATCCTTACGTATACCTCTCCTTATGATGAGACAGCATAACAGTATCTAGGGGTTGCACAGAAGGGAGAAGCAGTATAGTCATCCCGTTGTTTATGCCTGAGTGAATATTCAAAGTATTAATCAGGAAATGAAAGAATGTGAAATCATTAGTCTGAAGCATGTATACAAGAATATAATAGAATAACTGAGTTGGAAGGGACCTTGGAGGTCTCCAACCCCTTGCTTAGCCAGGAAACCTTACACCACTTCAGACAAATGGTTATCCAATGTCTTCTTAAAAACTTTTAAGTTATGAATGCTCTAACACTGGAAGGCACCTTGGCTTTCTTATATCAATTGAGGTAACATATGATGGCATTTAAAGTAGCAGTTTATTAAAAGGCATAATGATGAAATGACAAAGTAGATCACAAACTACTTCTTGGGATATACAACATCACCACCAGATGGATTTGCAACTGGCTTACAAACTATTCAATGAGTTGTTGTTAATAGTACTACATCTACATGGAGAAAATTAAGCAGTGGGCTACTACAATATTCGGTCTTATGCCCAGTGGTAAGGTTTACACTTAGGCAAAAAAAACTAAGTACAGATTAGGTGAAAACTGGCTCAAAAACAGTAATTGTGAGAGGGACCTTGGAATCCTAGTAGATAACTCAAATATGAGCTGCGGTGAGTGGAAGCAGCTAAAAAAAACCCCTAATAATTGGTTGTGTAAACAGAGGCAAAGAATCAAATTCACATGAAGTATTAGTCCCCACTTTATAAAGCCTTTGTAAGGCCACACCTGGAATACAGCATGCAGTTTTGCAGTATTCCCGGTATGGAATACCACATTATAAACAGCAAGTTGAGACTTTGGATAAAATGTTAAGAAGACCAACTAAGGTGATTAAAGGCCTAGAGACAAAAACATGAGGAACGGTTGCAGGATTTTGGTTTGGCTAGTCTAGAGAAAAGAAGAACTAGGGGAGATATGATAGTTGTATTCCAGTGTTTGAGAGGCTGTCACATAGAGGAGGGGGGTCAACTTATTTTTCAGAGCACCAGAGGGCAGAACAAGAAACAATGGATTGAAACTAATCAAGAGAAGCAACCTGGAATTAAGGAGAAATGTCATAATAGTGAGAACAGTTAACCACTGAAACAGCTTGCTGTCAGAAGTTCTGGGTGCTTCATAATTGGAAGTTTTTAAGAAGGGACTGGGAAATCACTTGTCTGAAATAGTTTCCTGCTTGAGCAGGGGATTGGACTAAAAGATCTCAAAGGTCCCTTACAACTCTGATTGACTTTGTGTTCCCAAAAAAGAGGAAATATCTTCTAGAAGTTCCCTTTACTCTTTTGGAGAATTTAATTTAGTATTCTTAAATGAGGTAAATTTTAACTAAATGGGATTCTTCCATAACCCAAGTTAAGATGACAAAAACAAACACAGAAACTTGTGCAAGTTGAACATGATGGAATCTCACATCAAAATATCTTTGGATTGGGAAAATCATTGATTTTCTATTTTGAGTGAAAACATTAATCCTCATCTACACACAGTCACCATGTGACATATTTTTATATATAGTTTAATACCTTTTCTTTTATCCACATATGTAAAATTAAATGCATCATTTTGATTTTTTTCTACTTCATGTGTTTATTTTCTTTTATTATTTCCAGAACTTCTCTAATCGTGGACGGAAATGTTTCAGAATGGGAAGTACAGAGTATAAGCTCATATGTTATGTTAGGAATGTATTGGTTTTGCATTTAATAATTTTGTTATGCGTTTTGATGTATTAAATCTCCAAATATCTGATTTGTGATTACTTTTTTTAGGTGCAATTTCTCCTAACTTGCTTGCTCCATGTTTGAAAGGTTTTGCACTTAATCTGACTGACAGTTTTTCTATTACACTTTTATCTCTTTCTTTGTCTCAGTTATGACATTCACAATTTCTTATTTGGTTTTCAGTTATTCAGTGCACTAATCAATTTATTTTATGTCCTCACAATGTGTGCTTTAAGTTCTAGAGTTGGTTTTACTATAAAAAGCAATCAAACTTTTTATATATCCTTCCAGGATGAATCACGTAGGCATGCTGTAATTTTGTTCTATGTTCAGAGTAAATGTTTATTTATTCAATTTTTACAGCTGCCCATATTAGCCAATAACATCATGTACTATGAAGTACATAGTATGTATTTAGTATGCAGTGACATTAATAATGGAAAAAGAAGAAAATAATTTAGTACAATTGTTACTTTTATAGTAATATGATCATGCTTTATAGAATAGACAAATGACACGCTACTTGCATGGACAAAAAAACAAAGATGAAGAGAACTAATTTAATACAGAAATAGTAATGGTAACAGTAATGAGCAACTAATACCTCAATCTGTAATGCATTCTACTGATCATTTTGCCACTCACCAGCTTACCATCACCAGCTCAAGAATCCTATGTATGAAAAAATGCTTTGTAATTATTTATATAGAAAATTATATGCTCATCCTGTTTTTTTCAGAAGACAGTCAAACTGAAGTGCTGTGAGCATAATTCAGAAATATCCAAGATGATCTTGCAATTACTTCTCATATTCTTTTAGTAAAACAGATTATTCTGCCTATTTTGGATTTTTATCTGGTTTTTCTGTTGGTACATTCAATGTGTTTTACAGAAAAAAGGCAAAATTATAAAACACTCTAAAAATAAATTCAATATAAATTTCTAAAAATCACAGTTAAAACTTGGTGAAAAAAGGCAGTTTCCTCATTTTCCTAAATACTGGGAGTGTGAAGACCAACTATACTTTGGTGGGTTGGGATGCTCTTTAAGGTTGGTGGTTTTCTTCTTTCATGCAGAAAATGTAGAGCAAAACAGAAAATTCCTTTAGGTATCTAGGTTAATTTGTGTGGCTTTAAACCTGTTTTTCACATGTTTACTTAATATTTCTGAAACCTGAATTTAAAAGCAAATTATTGCTATGGTATCAGGTTGATTAAAACTTCCCATAGGGTATGCATATATCTGGAATTTAACATTTTATTCTGATTGTTGATAGTTTGACAAAGATTGACTACAATTTTAAAATATTGTGCTTAGTTTGCAACTTATACAATATTTGATTACATTCAGATGATATAAATGCTTGCTTTCTCTAATATCGAAGTTACTAGAGCAAAAGATAATCATTAAAATGGTTCTCAACCAGTGTATTTAAAAGGAGTTTATGCTGCACTTCAGCTAACTTGATTTCGTTCTGATATTTACAAAATTCCATTTTAGCAGCAAAATCCCTCACATATTAACTCAAAAGTTAATAAAATTTATTTGATTTTTTATCCTGCTTTTATTATTCTTTATAAATAACTCAAGGTGACAAACATACCTAATGCTCCTTCCTCTTCCTGCTTTCCCTATAACAATCCTGGAGATGAATTGGGCTAAGTGACTGTTTAATTCCATTTCATTCATGTTAATTCACTTTCAATTGAATGGGATTTACTCCCTAGTAAATGATGCGAGATGGCAGCCTTACACCTTTAAAATAAATAAGCAACTATGAAGTGATTTCTGATTTTCATTTTCATTTTTATTTTTTGGGTTCTGTAGGTTGAACATCCTCAAAGATCAAAAAAGGCAGTATGGCATAAACTCTTGTCCAAACAGAGAAAAAGAGCTGTGGTGGCTTGCTTCAGAATGGCACCACTATATAATCTCCCACGGTATGTCTGATCTCTATGGAGAAGAGAAACATAACAAAATCACAGTGCAAAGTACAGCAACATTAATAGCTTTGGAAAAAAGAAATGTTAAAAGGATGTTGGAGTACTTTCTTTAGCGTGAAGGTCTGTTCATTGGGACATTATTCCTTCTTCATATAAATTAGCTGAGAGATATGTTATCTTTCTGTGTACAATGATATTTTATATAATAAATACTTTGAATATTCAATAAGCTGGGCATACATTTTAAAATACATATATTTTGTTGATTTTTTTTAAGGCACCGAGCTGTCAATCTTTTTCTTCAGGGATATGAAAAGTCTTGGGTGGAAACAGAAGATCATTATTTTGAAGATACGTTGATAGAAGACTTAGCAGTATGTTAGAATTGATTAAACTTTTTAAGATTCAACTGTTCAATTGTTTTGGATTGTATTGTAGTATGCAACCTGGCCAAATTTGGCCATTAGTAAACTAGAATTTGCTAATTATTTTGGTAATGCCAAGGTTTTTAATTTTACCAAAAAACAAAAACCAAACAAAAACGTTAAAAATAGTGGGAGACATACTACATGTTATGTCCTGCTTCTTGTAGACTGCAAGAAATCCTTTTGAGGCTACCTTGCATATCTAGAATTTTATATATCAAGATTCATAAACTGTAAATATATATGCTATTTTTGTTCCTTTTCAACAATGCAGCTGTCACCCTAGCCTTATATTTGCCAGTATAAGTATAAAAGTCAGTTCTAAAATTGATAATGATATATCATTTAAGTTTTAAAATATGTTTAAGCCTGTTTATGATTTGTTTTACTTTGAAAGATGTTCCTTTTTTCTACCTTATGTGTGCATTAATATGCATTAATATACAATATATAAATTGACTTTGTATGGCTTAATATGTATTTTGACTCAAAGTATGGTATAGAATTTTGGACAGTATGCAAACCTATGAAGAATTGAGTTAGGTTTGTCATAATGATTCAAGAAATGTAATTCAAGTCAGTTCATATTTAAATATCTTAAAATCATATTCTCAAGCATCCCTAATGTAAATTAGTTTGGAAATAAATTTGATGGAACTCATTATGATGTCTAAATATAATTACATCTCAGGTCTCAAATATTTTCTTTTTATGTTCTTATTATATCTTTTTCTTGCTGCAGAAACCTGGAGCAGAACCAACAGAAGAAGATGAATATATTAAGCGAGTTGATCCTTTGCATCAACTTATTTTACTATTCAGTCGAACAGCTTTAACTGAAAAATGGTGAGGCAAAAAAGGGAAGATATTAATGATTCTTTGTAAATTGCTTTCTTTTCAAATCTACATACAAAATAGTTTTTGTCCCTAGAAAAAGTGATGTGGAGTTAAGCTTTAGAGTAATATCAGGCTGATTAATGAAGTTAGAGCCAATAAAACTATCTATCATCTATTTTCTCCTTCATTAGTCTTATCATACTTTCTTACATATGTAAATTTTACTCAGAATAGCTCAAATGAAAATTGTAATCTCTTGTTTTTTCTTTTTATACCACAGTAAATTGGATGAAGATTACTTGTATATGGCATATGCTGATATTATGGCAAAGGTAATTTTTGTTACCAAAATCCATAAGTTTGTTTTTTGTCACTTGTATCATCATTCCTTCACTTAAAATACAAACCTTGATACTTTCTAATCAAATGAATATTGCAATTTCCCTTTTTCTTTGCTGATTTACCTATTAATCCGATTCGTTCTGTCCACCATTTCTTATCCTTAAGATGACAAAGATGCACCAGCAGACTTGGGGATGAAGTTTTCCCATGGCATTGAAAACTGTTACATTCTAAGTAATTGTTGTGAATTGACTACATACTGTAACTGTGACACCTGGGCCCAATAATGTAACAAACCCAGCAAAATTTCCTGTCAATTGTTCCTTAACATTATGCATATGCAATTTGTATCTGCTTTATTTTACCTTAATAACAGCCAGAAATAATAATAATATTATTAGTATAATAATAATAATAAAGATATTTTAATAAAAAACCATTTGTGAGCACAGTGTTTTTTCCAGAGCTGCCATGATGAAGAAGATAACAATGATGGTGAAGAGGAAGTGAAGAGCTTTGAAGTAAGATTAACACTGTCTATTTCAATCTTTTATTTTGTTCATTATTCCATAGTGTCCCATGTAGCAACATTTGTTGTTCTTGCTTTTCAAAATGTAAAAATATAATTCTGATAGCAGATTTTATTTGTTTGATAAAATATTATTTAAAAAAATAGTAAACATCTTACCACATTAAAATTCAAAGTTAAAGTATTTAAAGTATAACAATTGAGAAGAGTTTTGATGAAGAAGTTCTGAAGTCTTATTTGAAACTCTTAAGACAAATAATTGACTATGGATTTTGTTCACTGAATATACTGAATATAAGTAGCATGAGTAGCATCATGATGGCATCTAGGTATTAAAGTATATTATACCCAGCATATAAAAGGTTTTATAGGGTAAGACCAACTTAAATAGTATTAAGAGTTAGTGAACCATTATTATGTAATTGTAGTTAGATACTCATGAGAAGTGTTGCTATGATTTACATAATTTAAAAGTGTTAAATTAAGAATTCCCTCACATATAGTTCATTATAGTCTTCACCTGTTATTATAAAGATATACAGATAGTCCTTGACTTACAACTATTCATTCAGCAACCATTTCAAGTTACAATGACCTTGCACTTAAACAGTCCTTGCACTTACAACCATTGCATCATCCCCACAGTCACAGATTCAGGCACTTGGCAACTGGCAAGGTTGCAGTGTCCTGAGATCACCATGGTTGCAGTGTCCTGAGATCATGTGATAGCATCTTGTGATCTTGCCATTTGGCTTCTGACAAGCAACATTCTGGCCCCAACTGTGGTAGCAAGTCAAAGATTATCTGTAAATAAAGACAGCCAAATCTGTAATCTCAATTTCTACATAATTGGATGCAGGGATGAAATCCAGCAGGTTCTGACAGGTTCTGGAGAACCGGTAGCGGACATTTTGAGCAGTTCAGAGAACTGGCAAATACAACCTCTGGCTGGTCTCAGAGTGGAGTGGAAATGGATATTTTGCAATATCCTTCCCCTGGGAGTGGGGAGGGAATAGGGATTTTGCTGTGTCCTTTCCCTGGAGTGCAGTGCAAAGGGAGATTTTGCATTATCCTTCCCCTGGAGTGAAGTGGGAATGGAGATTTTGCAGTACCCTTTTCTTGCATACCCACAAGCCATGCCCACCAGAACCAGTAGTGAAAAAAAATGGATTTCACCACTGATTGGATATAAAATTATCTAAGTTCAACATAGAAATGTGAATTCTGCCTACCCTCATGTTTTTTTAGATTTCCCAAGGTTTCTTACCTTACATATACAATATGTGCTTCTCAGGTAATTCAAGATAATAATACCCAGAGGAATGGCTCAAGTTTGTTTTGCCATTCATGTATTTTGTCCCTTTGAATATGTGCTACGTATCATAAGAACATCCATACTATATTCTATATGAAGCAAAATATTTTTTATTTAACCACTTGGTGGAGTTCTGAGCAAAGTAGCTGTTACTGGAAAAAAATAAATCCAGGTTATAAACTTGTCTGTCAGAAGAAACTCATCTGTGTATTTTGATTATGAGCGTTGGGTTAGATGAAGACATTTTATCATGTTAATGTTACTACTTTGTACTTATCGATAGGATCAAGGTCCTTTTGAGATCACCCCTATAAATTTATACAGCAATCATTCACTATAATTCTGCATTTCTTACCAGGCATGAGTGGAAACAATACTTACTTGCTCTGTGATACTTGCTCAGTTGTCACAGTTTGTACATAAGTACACTTATGGCACTTTGTGTCTGTTGTTTATTATCCAGTTGGTTATCAAATTAGCAATGACAAATCTGAAATTTAGTTGTACGAGACATCTTTGAATGTATCAATTGACATGGCGCAGCTATCAATGTTTCCAATATATCTTCTAGATATTGAAGTATTGGGCATTTTTAAAGCAGAATTTGAACTGTTTCATTTCTAATGAATATAGTGTAAGAAGTCTTTTTAAAACTACAAATAAACAAATTATAAAAAATGCAACAAAAATAAAGTGATGTTCCCATTGAACACGAAATATAGACAATACTTATTTACTAAATTTACCGTATTTTTCGGACTATAAGACCCAACCATAAGACACACATAATTTTTAGAGGAGGAAAACAAGAAAAAAAAATATTCTGAAGCAAATGGTGTACTAAAATAATTTAATAAATAATAACAAAATAATATTTCAACCATGTTAA
>JANHFP010000700.1:15930-26327 GCA_032468135.1 Calamaria suluensis | reverse complement strand
AGGGAGATAAGAAAGTCATCATCAAGCCACGCCCATACAATCATGTGACCACCTAGCCACGCCCACAAAATAAGCCATGCCCACAGAACCGGTAGGAAAATTTTTTAGAACCCACCACTGCTGTAAAGTCAGTATTGGCTCTTAGTATTCACCTAGATAGATTTTCTCCATATTGATTTGTACCTAAATTAGTCTTTTAGGTTTTCCAATGGTGCACCATTGCCACTATAACTAGGTCCATTTACCTTGCTGCTGGGCATCCTCTTCTTTTTGCTTCCCTATTTCCCAACTTTTTCTAAAGAAAGGTTGGGAAAGATGTACCTGAAGTAGGATAATCACATAATGTGCCTGAAGTAGGATAATTTGAACCTAGACATTTTTTACCTCAGATGAGAACTCATGGCTTAATTTGTTCAATGATCTATTGGTTTGTTTTCTTGGCTGTCCACAGTATTCTCAGGAGTCTTCCCCAACACCAAAATTCAAAAATGTATATACTCTTCCTGTACTGCTTCTTCAAACTTTGAAGCCAATAAGATAGCCCTCTATCTAAAATAGGAAATGTTATTATTAAATAATAATAATTTTAATTTATTAATAATTTAATAATAATTAAATAATAATATTTGAATGTGCATGTTTATCTACGAAGCATCATCATTGCCATTGACAATACAAAAGGCAAGCAGGTGGTCTTTCTGGAGTGAGGTGGTAGACATTTTTCATTTAAAAGTGGGATAAAAAAACCAAGAGATTGGAAAAGGTGGGAGAACTTATTTCTCTTTTGCTTTTTTCATGCTACCCAAACTGACTTCAAAATTGAAGTATTTTTTTCATCTTGTTCTCTAAATTGGTCATCAAAAGCAGGCATGTCTAGAATGTGAGACTTTGCTGTTTAAATACCTTCTGCTTCAAATCTTTATCCCAGGGCACCTCTACCAAGCTCAGCCTGTAGCAGAAGGGACATGGAGACTGCAAAAAGGAGGGGACAGTCAGAAAGATCCAGATGGCAGCTTTGATCATACTGTGTTTTCCTGAAAATAAGACCCTGTCTTATATTTTTTAACCCTGAAATAAGTGCTTGGCCATATTGCCATGCACTCAAAAGCCCGATTTGTGCTTATTATCAGAGGAAGTCTTATTTTGGGAGAAACAGGGCAGTCATGGCTGCAATCTTAATTTTTTTAAAAAATCATGTATGTGCCTGATTAGAGATGTGATTTATCCCTGCTGCTTCAATAACTCAGGAAAGAAAATTCGAGGGACAGCAGCCAGCCTCAAGTTTAAAATCATTCTTGAAGAGTGTGGAATGCTCACAAATATGTGCATGTATATAAATGCACAGAATGAAATTGAAGGAAATATGTTAACAATGTATATCTTTCTAAATTCTTTTTAGACTAAATGTTTTATCTGTGGAATAGGTAATGATTATTTTGATACAGTGCCACATGGCTTTGAAACACATACTCTACAGGAGCACAACTTGGCTAATTATCTGTAAGTACATTAATTTTTCTATGTAAACAAATCAGTATTAACATCCTGTGATCTTTTTAGGGAAATAAAGTTTGAACGATAGACTTCTAGCAACTTGTAATTTTGCAAATAACATGTGGTAATTTGTTTCTAAATATAAATAGTATATTAGACATAATGATTGTATAGTTAGCAACATGGAAATTGTGTGTGCCTGTATGTGCTTTGATAAAACATGAAATTATGTTGTAAATTTGGTGACTGGATTTGGAAATGCAAAAAAAAATTTCAACACATAATACTCCTAAACTGGCAATTCAGAAAATACATCCTATTATATTACATATATGTAAATCCTTACAGAATGCCTGCTTTACTTTATTTCGGGATTGTGTTATTAATTTTATAATGAATTATAATACTATTGATTGCACTTTCTTGAGAATTCTACTGATCGAAATTAGATCTTCTTTTAGCATCTTCGTTTGGAGAATTCTCTCCAACCAGCACTTTCTAATTTGTCCAGTTCAAGAAAATTTGATGGGGAGAGAGGAGGGAAGAATCCACAGACATGAATCTTATTTCTGATCCAACAAACTTCAATGAGTGTCTGAACTAAACTCAGGCAACCAATTTTAAAATGTTCAAAATACTTACATATCCCAGTTTTATAGGAAATAGCCCATATATTATTTTGTATGTTATCATTCAATCATTATTTTGTATAATGATCATGGTTTTGCTCTTTATTTCAGATTTTTTCTGATGTATCTCATTAATAAAGATGAAACTGAACACACTGGTCAAGTAAGTCAACATCATATGGATCATTAAAATTGTAACTGTATTTCTTTGTATTTCTTTCGTCTAAATGATTCAAGCAATGGCAGCACTCCATATACTTTCATAGTACAATGTTTATTTGAGCTTTGCTGAACTAGCTGGAGGCTCGAGTAATCTTTCTTAACATTCAAGATCACAATACCTCAAACAATATATCAAGATCATGTGAACTGTTAATACCACTTTATAATGCCCAGTAAGACCACCCTTGGAATACTGCATCCAGTTTTGATTGCCGCAATATGAAAAAGATGTTGAGACTCTAGGAAGAATGAAGAAAAGAGCAAGAAACATATAGAAAGAAAAGACATATGAAGAACAGTTGCAGGAATTGGGTATGCCTAGTTTAATGAAAAGAGGGAGTGGTGGTGACATGATAGCAATGTTCCATCTAAGGGGAAAGCAGAGGAGGAAACCTATTCTCCAAAACACCTGAAGACAGGATAAGAAGCAATGGATAGAAACTAATCAAAATCTAGAACTGACAGTTAGAACAATTAATCAGTGGAATGACTTGTCTTCAGAAGTTGTGGGTGCTCCAACACTGTAGGTTTTTAAGAAGAGATTGGACAACAATTTGAAATGGTATAGGGTTTCCTCCTTGAGCAGGGGATTGGACTAGAAGACCTCCAAAGTCCCTTCCAACTCTTGTTATTCTTTTGTTGTGTTATTTATGCAAGAATTGTTTCAATTCTTGCATTGAGAGCATATGCACCAAGACAAATTCCTTGTGTGTCCAATCACACTTGGCCAATAAAAAAATCTAATCATTCTATTCTATTCTATTCTATTCTGTTTCTTGTAAAAGAAAAAGAAGAAAAAGCATGGTTTTGGGGACTGTGGCTGGAGGAGATGATGTTGGATTGCAGGGTGGTCTTTGGCTTTTGGTTTCTGCTCCATCTATCTGCTCAAAGGAAACCTCTATGGACTTTTCTAAAATGCCAGCTGAGGCAAAATACTGTCCCAACTTCAGCCTTTGGACCTGAGAAGTATAGATCTTCTATTCTTGCCTAGAGTAGATTTGACACTTTCAAGTTTAGTTTTTTTTTGAAAAAGTAAATTTTAAATGAAAAACTACTAGGGATGCACCTAACGTTCCCTGATACTTTCAGTACAAGCTTTGTACTTTTGGAGTCTCCATTTGAAATGTTCTTTGTCCTACCCCTCACCCCCAGACATTTCTTCATAATTTTGCTTTAACACTATCACTTGTTCAATTGTACAACTTTATTCTAACCAATTGTTTTACCTTATCCCCAACTAATTACATTTTGATTCTTATTATGTAACAATTCTACATAGCCAATCAAATTTGAGAACAGTATTTTCTGGACCAGTTATACTGATAGCACAATCAAGGAGACTAAAGTTGAGCCTTGTTTTTTATCTAAATTCTTTTTTTGTATAGGTGGTGTACTTGAAATTACCCGAACTTAATTATTATTTTTTTTGCAAAATAGTTTGTTTTCAACTTCATTTTAATTGAAACAAATATCTTGAAAGATATCCTGACGGGGAACAGGAAGAAAGTCTATTTGCAACTGACACATACTGTCTTACGTACAGTAGTTTGGAATATAAACAAAGCCTCTATGATCAGTTCAAAATTATTTACCGTAAGGGTTGAAAAATTTGAGATGGCATGAAAGAGGTTCTAAAGTTGTCTTCTATGTTTTGCAGGAGTCATATGTGTGGAAAATGTATCAAGAACGATGCTGGGAATTTTTTCCTGCCGGTGATTGTTTTCGAAAGCAGTATGAAGACCAGCTTAACTAATTATAATTGAGGACCATCCCTTGAGATTCCATCAACACCTTTCCCAATTCCTTTGGGAACAATCATCAGATTTTCCAGACCCATTGAACAGAATGCTGTTTGGAGCACCAAAACCTTTTTTTTAATGACTCCTCTGTTCTTTTTCTTCCAATTTTGCTTTGAGAACAATGAGAACTTAACTCTAGCAAGAGAAGAAGAAAAAATCCCACACAACAAATCCCCATATGTCACATGAACACATTTACTCAAAAAGAGACTTCTGACAGATTTTTTTTCCTTCTGAGACTGCCTGATGACTTCCTTAAATAGGAGAACACATGTGGAATAATGTGATAGTCACATTTCTTCAGTCATTTATTTCATCATCCTGGAAGGAATTCTGTGGTTTGCAGAGGTCTTTAAAGGATTCTGGGGGACACTAAGTTGTGGGTAAATAGTGCCTTACTATATGTAGGTTGAGCTATGCAGAAGATGAGTGCATGATGACATCCTATATTTTCTTTATCTGTCCTCTCTTTCCCCCCAAATTTAATATTTATTTTGTCTTTTGGAGGGATTTGGGTGGGACTTGGTTGTGTACACCTTTTTAATAAGATGATGGAGTGTCTCAGGATAAAAAGTAGTAGTTGGGTTTTTTTTGTCATTAAGTTAAATTCACAAGAATCTTCGTCTTTCACTCTTACAGTTATTTTGGTAATGCTGTAATGCAGCACTGTAACTTTATGAAATCTTTGTATGAAAATGAAAACACTGCAGAAAAATGTTAAAAGGAATTATTTCATTGCATGTTTATTATGCAAGTTTAAACAACAGAAAGCAACCTGTTGAAGCAAGTTGATCAACATGAAAAAAAATCACAATAATATTCATAGTAATCAAGTGTTGTGGGCTTTATCGTACATTTGAAATCAGTGTCATCAACCCACAGATTATGTATGTATTATGAACTTGCCAGTAGTTTGGTCTCATTTTTCTTTTCTGTTCCTTTCGTTGTTGTTCATTTGGCCATTTGTGATCATTAGTGGGATTAAAGCTTTTCTTAAGTTAGTTTTTTAAAATCAAAGGTAAAGCAATATCCATTCAGGGATTTCATTAGTTGCACCATGAAGCACCAAGAATGTGTAACACTCCATGTTGAGTCCTTTTTAATTGTAACACCAATCAAATAAAAAGAAAGATTTGGAATGGAAGTAAGAGTGGTTTTCCTCTCCCTTGGCTTCTTTGTGAAATGATTTCAAAATGAACTCTTTGAGATTTTGTTTTTTTTGGGGGGTGAAATTGTACAGAAAGTTCTATATTCCTTTTGTAGTGGTTGCTTTGGTTTCCCTGAATTTTCCTCCTTTTGATAATAATTGCAAATCATTTGCTTATCCACGGTTTATGGTACAAAAAGATTGATTAATTCTGTAGCTAAAATGACGGTAGCGACCTCATTTTATCTTGTGCTAGCTTAACTTCCAAAGAAATGCTATAAAACTAGAGAATATATTTCATGTATCTATTGAATGGGACTCATCAATCCTATACTGTAATAAATGTGCAAATTTTTGCTAGAAACCACAAATCTATTTATAATATTAAAAAAATGAAAAGTATCCAGAAAACCTGATTATCATCTAGTAGTCAATAAACCAATTGGTTTGTTATTTTATGTTGCATGTAAGCATTGTTTGAAACACTCAATATTGAATGTCTTTTAATTTTTCAGTGATATTTTATTGTGTAAAATTTCAGGCTTCTACTTCAGACTACAAAATCATTTTATACTGTAAGCACAGAGAAACTAGCTTGCAAGTTTTGACATAATTAGAAATATTCTGTATTAGGCCAAGTAAGAAAATTATCCTTTATTTTGAAGGATTACTGTTTATTCAGTTTTTGGCGATCAGTGAATAAGAGGACACTAGAATATTTCTATTTCATATTTTAAGAGTTTAAGATCATAAGGAAATAATTTCTTCAGCATTAGACAATCTAATAGTTGAAACATAAAATGTAACATACTTTTATGGTGTGCAAGACAAAATTAATTCAGCTATCTATTTCTGGTACTTAACTTTCTAAAAAGACATTTTAACAAGATACAGATAATTTCAAAAATTTGCAGCTCCTTGTTTCAGATTTAACCTCTGCTACAGTGTTCTGAATAACTACATTCTTCAAAATTGTCTTGGTGTAATTGGGTTTATCATGTAGTCTTCAGTATTGGACAGTTTGTTTAAAGTTTTATTTAGAATCCTTATTGCATGTATGTCTATTTTTAGTTACTTCACACTGTCATGACTTCTATAGCTGAATTTGCACCTACAGACCAAGTAATTGTGCAAAAGTTTCTTTCTATTTCCCTACAGTCCAGAAGTTGCAGTGGATTGTGATGGCAGATAAATTGTGAAACTCAAATTATATCATATGCCCAACTTTTCCATGCTCTTACCGAGCTTCAATACTGAAACAACTAAAAGATTTTTCTAATTGACCTTGGTTTCTAAGGTTAGTTGAGAACTTTCTTCTGCATTTATTATTATATCTCATTTGTGTTGTTATTAAATTTCTGTTATAATGAATTGATGACCTCATCTGTGAAATTAACACAACTAATAATATTACTTTTATGTAGATCTTTATTTAGCTCCTAACTCTGGCAACCTTTCTAATTATTTTAATTTCCACAATAATTTTGAAAATTTTGATTGTTTCTGATTTCAGGCTTTTGTTTTCTGAAGCTTAACGTATCATTCACTCAAAGGCATCTATTTCACATCTAATAAAAATAAAATTAGAACATTTAATGGGATTTAAGAATTAATTATTGAATAAAATGTTCTCCAGTTCTAAACTGAGACAATTTCTGAAAAGATTGATTTAATGTCTGAACCACTGAGAAAGAGTTCAGTGGTTGGTGGTATCCGTAATTAATTAAATTAATTAACTGCTGAGTAAAAGAAATAAAGAAGTTATAATCATGACTTTAGTATAAATTAAACTGTTTGTATAGTTTCTATGTTTTCTACATTTTGGTTATAAAGAAATGTATGAAAAACTATTTAACAATAGCAAAGTTAGAATACAGACCATTGTAAGAAGTACCAACTATGCGTACAGAGTTTGAGTATTAAAAGCATGTGTCCTTCCCTCGAATTTAACAGAAGTGCCTTTAACCTTAAAAAATGCCTAAACTTTCAAAATAGGATTGTATATTTAAAAAAAAATCTGGGTTGTTTAGCACCATCAAAACCTAATAATCTCTCTAGCAATTTTTGTGATTAGTCTTATTGTGGTTTGGTAACTAAGCAACTTGAATTATCCTCACTCCAATACAATATAATAAAGCACAAATAATCATGAATTTAACAGTTTTTCAAATACCAATTTCAAATGGATTGTCAGGCGTGAAGAATCACGGCCATGTGTTCAGTTAAGCTAATTTATTGCTTATGCTTCTATGTAAAAATCTAGTCAACTAATGGTGAACATGAAATTGGTGCTAGGTAAGAGTTAACGGAATTTAAGACCTCTTTGTAGAAACTAATGACTACAGGCTGATTCCTCTCTTGACTCCTACCCCAGGCTGTGCTCCTTCATTGATCTTTGCAAGAAAAAACTCAATGTTTCTTCTCCTGCAGATCAGCTTTCTGGGATAGATGTTCCATGTGTTCATGGGAATGTGTGTGTGCGCGTGCGCGTGTGCACCCTTTATTTAGTCTGATGATGAATTTGACTACTTTGCTTCTCACCAATAGCGACAAGCAGAATGAAATGTGGAAAACAAACAATATTTCCTTAAAACATTTTTCTACAACTGTCTGATAGTCTTTGATATTACCATAGCCAGGTATAATGTTCTCACTTTTAACTAGACACTTAACAAAAAAATTCTGCTTGTTTTGCTTCTTGTGAGACTGGCATCAGTGGAAGTAATCTGGGGGGGGGGGGGGAAGCGGTTTTATGGTATACATGTTTATACATGGTATAAAACAGAGCTACGCTTTCTCTTTGCTGCCAGGACATGGTTCATTGGTATAGGCCCGTGATGGCAAGCCTATGGCATGCGGGCCAGAGGTGACATGTGTCGTCGCCCCAGCTCAGCCAGCTGGTTGTTGGGTTTCCAGCGCTCTGGCAAGCATGCATGTGTACACGCCTTTCAGTTTGGGCACTCTGTGCGGAGAAGGTTCACAATCACTGGTATAGGCTTTCACAACCAAATGGTGACTAAATCATAATACATAATATATTAATTGTACTGGGGAAGGGAGAAAAAGTGATTTTGTTTTCTTCCTCTGTTTAGTAAGCATCGGGGAAGTTTATCAAAAGGCAATCTCTGGGAGCAGGATTACTAAAGATCATATAACCTCGCAATAATATTTGTAATAAGAAAAAATATTTCCCTTGAACTCATCCTGAGCTATCCTCACTAAGCAGAACCAGGGAAGTGGTAGGAAATAAGGCTCAATGTGCAACTTGAATGTATCTTAGTAGCGGCTGGGTTTCATTACATAGCTCTAGCTTTTGGGAATGCTTTTAAGTCAAGCACCTGCAAGTGCTTGAGTGCTATTTTATAAGCCAAGTGCTGTGGCTTATAAAATAGCAAGCCTATCTTCAGAATAGGAAGGTAGCCAATGACATTAATTCTGAGTTTAGCTCAATTCACAAAAAATATCCAAACATTTGTGCCACAAAAGAATGGAGTTTGATAGCCTTCTTCCTGATAAGCACACCAAGAGGAATGTGTAACATCAGAGCCGGAAGTAAAGCACATGCATCAGCAGAGATTAAGTAGCAATGTGCTTTTCCACCACAAATTAGGATCTGACCCAAGGAAAACCTCTGTTAAACAGTAATATTTGTAACTGGCACCTAAGATTCTAAGATTTATGATCTCTTTTTCCCTATCTCATAGATGAACAAAACCTTTATAACATTGACATCCAGCCCTAGTTAGGAAAAAATCCATTAAAAATGATCAGAGATAATAGCCTTTATATTTTAACCTTGATCAAATAAATCAACTGTATATTTATTTATTTATTTATTTATTTTATTATATTTATATACCGCCCCTCTCCGTAGACTCGGGGCGGTTTCCAGCCTAAATTAAATTATATGACTTCCCTGGCTTCCTACAATCTTCAGATGATGTCATAACACACTTTCTTTTCATGTTCTTTGTGTCTTTTGTCAAAATAGTTGACAGGTCCCTTGAGCCCAAAAGCTGTGGTGCAGTGGTTAGAATGCATATATAGTATATAGTTACTTGTCCCAGCTTCTGCCAACCTAGCAGTTTTGAAAGCACATAAAAAATGCAATTAGAAAAAATAGGGACCACCTTTGGTGGAAAGGTAACAGTGTTCTGTGCACCTTTGGCGTTTAGTCATGCCAGCCACATGACCACAGAGACGTCTTCGGACAGCGCTAGCTCTTCGACTTTGAAACAGAGATGAGCACCAACCCCTAGAGTTGGAACCAACTAGCAAATATATGTGAGGGAAACCTTATCTTTGCCCTTGTAGGAGGAGAGGATCCCAAACTTGGCAGATTTAAGACTTGTGGATTTCAGCTCTGCTGGCTGGAGGATTCTGTGAGTTGAAGTCCACAAGTCTTAAATCTGCCAAGTTTGGGAACCTCTGATCTAGACATTTGCAAATCTGTCAGGCAAGAATTGGGAAAATCCTGCACCTACTCTTAAGGGGTTTTCTCAAGATTGCAAAATGCTTGCCCATCCCTGCCCTAAGAGAAAGATGGAGCTGCAATGATAATGAAAGGTATGCTGCCAAAATCAGCCACCCCCAAAGAGCAGCTAAAAATGTAGCCATCAATTAAATGAAATTGCCCAATATTCAGGAATATTGAGAAACATCGAGTGCCAGTAATGGAAATATAGAAGTTACTAAATTTGTTCTGGGGCTTTCAAGCAATTGATGGAAGCATGTTTGCTACCTGACTTTGATGCTGAACAGCTGTGGCTCTATTTCTTAGAGGGCAATTTCACTGGTTTTTAATGCAAAATGGAAAGAAGACCTGCCTCGGAATACAGAATCCAAAATTACAGTTCAACCTAATGCATCTATTAGCAGATAACAAATTGCCATGAGTTTGCTCCTCTCAGGTTCATTTTATGAAAACAGGCCTCTCTGACTGTAGTGGTGTTGAAAGCCTTTAAAATGTCCTTATAGGTTGAAAAGTATATTAATCTTTTGATCATTAAGGTTCCAAGAATGCATATTTTTCAAAAGTGGAAACTACCACATTTTCCAAAATATAAGACCCTGTCTTATATTTTTTGAACCCTGAAATAAGCACTT